>CM063111.1:14966314-15038796 GCA_031841125.1 Acanthococcus lagerstroemiae | reverse complement strand
AAAAAAAAAAAAAAAAAAAAGGTCAGCCATTTTACCAATTTTCTTGCTTCCGCATTATTTTACCTACCAAGTGAACTAAGCGATAGTTGATTACATTCATTATTCTGGTCTATCTTCAAGATTTTGATCGTCGAACAAATTATGTCTGATCACATTCTATGAAAACATAAATTAATCTACCTCCTTATAGTTCGAGATATCTACTCTCATAAACATGCGCAGTGAAGTTTCAGTTATTACCCGCACCGTATTTTGTTTCAATCATAAGCATTAGCGCTGTGATTTTCACACTAAATTTAAAAGTCACATCTGCACTATTCAAGCAAAACCCAAACATTCGAACTCCTGAATAATCCCCAAATAACGTCCCGGTAAAGCGACGTACTCCTATTTCCACCGCAATCGGTTACAAATTTAAACATGAAGAAAACGCGTCTTCTCAAGTTTCATATAGGGCTCTCTAGCGACTATATGCTTGTGTTTATTATTTCATTTCAATTTTCGTCCCTCAACACCTGTCCAATAAGCGGAGTCCGTATCGCTCATGAATCTTTCTCCAAATACAATCAAAATACTTCCCTTTCTCTCCGAAAATCGGTAAAAACTGAAAAGCTGCTTTCATTGCTATATACAAAGTATCTGTATACTAATCGAGAAGTAGCTAAATGAATGCGCCTTCTGGGTTTAGAACACTCGGTGCGTCGCTTGTGACTCGCAGGCGACTGAATCGCATTTACGGCAAACTGAGTATGCAATTTTTTACATGAAAAGAGAATGGCCAGCGAGTTAAAAACTTCTGTTATTAATAATTACTTAATTTTTTATTCTGCACTGTCAAACCCTGTCAGCTGTGACGTACAATATTTTTTTTTAGTTCCCACCCTGATTTGGAAAATTGCGGTCTTGGTCAGTCAGTCTTCAACTATTGGTTGGAAAATAAAAAGGGTTCATAAAGCTTTTTATTAAAGATAAAATTTGTACTTCAGAATGTTCATAGATTATACTGTCTAGGATTGATTCTAGAGTAACTGTACCATTCTAAGCCTTTTTTAATGGAAGAATAATGTTTCCGAGTCCTCTGTGAAAAATGCGCATCACTGAGAAAACTTACAGTTTGCTTGACATTGACAAGGTAGTGGTAGTACGTTCAGGAAATTATGATGGAAAGCTACTTGTATTATTTGTAGACACCCTGAATTATTATCAACTGCATTAATAAATGTTTTTTAAAATCAACAACTACACTATATAATAGAAGAAAATATTCCAAATAAGTACAGAAACCACTTCATAGCATTTGACACATTTTACACGAGAATATTACAAAAAATATTGAAAAGAACGTTAGGCTGGAACCTTATGAAAAAATGTATACATCAACATTTAGAATATAAAATTGAACTTGCTTCCTGAATTTCCAAGAAAATGCTTCCTAATATTTGATGATTATGCCTTTAATAAGGTCAATGAAAAGAAGAATCTTCACACCTGATTATGCCTTTTATAAGTGAATGAAAAGAAAAATCTTCACCAGAAAGGTGATTTATATAGCTTGTAAGTATGTTCAAATCCCTAAACTCCCAAAAAGAAGGAAAATTTGTTTGAGGAGTAAAAAATTGAAACACACCAAAAGGAAAATCTAAGGCACCAGATATATTTATATAAAGAAATTCCAGCTGGAGTACCCTTTTGGGACGCAGAAGGAACGTTAAAGGAATTGAGAGTTTATATAATCTTCTCCTTGTCTTTTCAAAATTACAAAATTAATAATAATCAGTTTACTTTTCATATACCCTACCAGATTCTAGACTTTCCCACAGTTTCATTCTACTAATCACTCCCCTCAGAACTTGATATACCAGTATTTTTATTTTCATTAGCTGTCGCTCCATTGGCGTTTCGACGGTAATAAAAATAATGGAAATGTATAGATAATATCATATTCATAGGCATTATACGTACCTACTTCTCCGAGTTTTGCATATTTCAATCATTGTCAAAGCAAGGCATTAATTTTTTGAGATATAAAGATTATTTGGTGGTCAAGATGCTGTAGAGTTCTTCTAATTAATGTATCGAAAAAAATTAATGCAGTCTAGAATCTGGTCCTACATGAAGATAATTGAGTTTTTGGAAGTTTTAGGCTCCCAGCGTTAATGTATATGCTGTGGCAAATTTTGGATTCGATATTGTAAAGACTCCTCTCATCTCTTCCAAATTTTGATGAATAATTAGTAACATTCTTCTTAACTCAGTTTTCTTCAGTACCTGATTTAAGTTTCCATGATCTAAATGACTACTACGTTTCAAGGAAACTTCCGAGCGTAATATTGAATTAAATGGCCAGTATCGATAGCATCGTCAGTAATATCTGTACTTTTGGCCAAGTTAACATGAAAATGTACTTACTCGGCTGTTCTAGGTGACACAAAAAGGACGTATCGATCAGTATGTCCACGGTAGAAAGGTAATTTTCGCGCTGACTTCTTTGCACAGCCCGAATCCGTATACCCCATTCGCGAGGCTTGCCATAGCTGGCAAGACTGTTCGGAATAGGAGGCTGCATTTTCCTGCTATGCCTATGCATAGATTTTACCTCCGTCTTGAACGGAGCAGATGCTCCAACTTCTGCAGGATACCTGTAAGAAATGTTGTACTTCTATTATTTAATAAAAAATACATACAAGTAAGTGTAAGCATAAGCATCAAGAGGTTATGAATAAGTTATTTGAAAAAGTATACAAACAGCTAAATCATCACTGCGTATTCCTTGATTCCGTTTTTAAGTGATGAAATATCGTTTTATTTTTTATTTTGCCCAAAGACCAATGACAAGATATTTATAATAATTCAGTATAAAGCTGAGAACCACCTAAACTTTTATTGTGTTCAGACTTAGGATTCAATGTAAAGGGACCTAATGCGTGAAGAATATTTCATCGGATGACTATCGAAAAGGGGACAGAAAGCTTTGAATTTAGATATCAATTATTTTCTTTGGCGAAGGAAAACCTTAATCAACTTTACAAAAACATCGAAAATTACTAGAATTCTGTTTAGGAAACATTACGTTACTTACTTCCCCAGCACATGGCTATAGATAGCATGGTGTGACCCTAATTTGCTCTCTCGCTGACTTCCGGCATTCTTTTTTGAATGCTAATATGGATGCTTCAGAGGTCACTCACATGCGTAAGTGGTGGATTAGGCATTCGGGTGAATACTGCATTCCCACCAATTATCCGCATAGTTGCTGCAAAAGAATAATTTTATCAACATAAGTAGTTTCTGCATGTAAATACGAATTCTTTATGATAAATGGAATTGTTATAAAGCTGACCCAGGGTTATAACTCGACGGTAATTAAGGCGTACCTTCGAACAAAATTTTGCCCCCAATAGAAATACAGGATTTTGTAACTTCTACTAGAATTCAGCGGTAAGAAGTTTTTATTTTCAGTGGTTGGTGGTATACTTATATGCCACTGTTGGCAGAAACTGAGTAGTAATGAGCGGATCTTTCCAAATAGCCATAAGCCAAGAATTTGTTTTCTAGGACACCACATGCCATATTGTGTGCTTCTTCAGTAAATGAAAATTGTAGAACAATATTGTTCTGAAGTAAGAAAATAATAATGCCCGACCGTTTTTATACCACACAGGATATCAATGAATTAAAAAATAGATAAGAATTCATTTTCATGAACGAATTTCAGTTTTGGCTCATTCGATGTTTACGGCACAATTAAAACTACAAAATATCGATCACTAAGAGACACAAGATATGATTGTATACTGTTTTAGGACATTTTTGTCTACCAATTCCTCGACACTGTAACTGTTTAACAGCAAGTCCGAAAGTAAAAATTGAGTTTTACTGAAATATGACTTAAACACAGAAGCCAAAGATTAATGTTCTTAATTCTGCTATTCTTCTAAGATGAACGGATGGGTTTTCTTCAGTGCCACTTTAATTAATACGTATTTCATGAATAAAAGGTCTTCTTCCAAAATAAATAAAAGGTCTTCTTCCATAGACTTCGTATCTCCTGGATCAAATGGGAAACGACCCCTTCAGCTAATGAAATAATTAAAATATTATTTTACTTCCAAAATGCAATAATACCTCGTGTTGGACATTGATTGTTAATGCACTTCAAATACACATTATTATTCTGTTCTTTATTTCTACGGTAGAAATATCCATCTCCAACATGGTACAGAGTGCCTCTGGTGCTGGACAGTGTTTGAATCTCCATCACCCTATAAGTTGATAAAATCGCATACAGAATAGCAAACATCAGAAAGAAGCTTAAAAAAAAATTCCACAGAAAAGCGTAAAAAAATATATAAATAAGACAAGGAAACATAAAAAAAGTACTGATAAGTCAAGTACTGAAAAACGAAATCCGGTATAAGTTAATTGTTAATATTTTGAAATGAACTGTTTTTGAAACACAAAGGAAGCTATTCATAGAGCACACTTGAACAATCAGCTCCCTCTCTACTCCCCTATCCCACCATACCCCTGTCACCCCCCACATAAGCCCTGCCCCAAGCTGCCTTCTGACTCTCTCCTCCTACTGACCTTCCCTCATCATAATCCTTCACCACCACTGCAAAACTGCCTTCCTTCACCCCAGTCCCCTTCCCCCAACACGACCTCCTCCACCATCACTATGGTCAGCCTCGACCAACCGCGGTTTACCTCTTTTCATGAACCTCTCCCCTACCACAGGCCTCCTACAGAATCATGATCACCCACTACAATCACAGCCACCCGCTGGCCCTTCTCCACCCACCACCCTAACCTTTCACTTGCCGTCAAAGACCCCCCCCCTCCTTCCCTAGTACAACAACAACCACCGTCTGCCATAAAGGCCCGTTATACCACTGGAGTTCCCTCCTCTGCTAAGAAGCCCCTCCCTGCCAAATGCTCTCCTGGAGGAAAGAGCGCCAAGGAGGCAATTCTTCGACCATTATGCCTGCCCGTCCTCCACCGCTGAATACTGCTCTGGCGGACAACCCCCTCACCACATCTGAACTGACACTCCACAATCCCCTCCTCAACTACCACTCCTCTAACCCAGCCCTTTCCTAACTGCTACTCTTCTCCCAACGTTGTGATCCCCACCCTTCCCGAGTCACGAGTTCTCTTTCAGACGCTGACGAGACCCTCCTATTACCACGATGCCTCCCATTTCTACCATCTCGAGCTCTCCTCTCCACCTCACCCACCGCCACACGTCCCCACCCCGCCACCATAACCTCCTCTTGACCCCTACCATACCTCGACCACCAATGAGCCCCATGGTCGGATTTCAGGTCATATAGGACTCAGGTCCCTGGTGTATCGCTAATTTGTGATAAGTGGTGCGATACTACGAATACATTGCAACAAAATGGGATTGGTTGATATGGAATTAAAAATTGCAAGTTCTGGTATCGAGACTTTAACAGTTTAAATGGCAACAAAAGAACGTTAATGCTGCTCGGCAGTACCGTATCTAATTCCCAGAGGTTCCTCATCGATGACCGAAGACCTGCAATCGTATTCTATACACAAGAATCTACGGTATTGGGGGAAAGGATGGGCACATTTTTTGCGTAATTATCGAATCAGAAGTCGAGGGAAATTTTTCAAAACCAATTAAAGATGGAGAGAATACGTATTCATAATATTCAGTAAAACAGAAGGACATGGAGAAGTGGACAGAATGAAATTGCTGATTAATCAATTTGCAAAAAGAAGTAAACTATCCAAAATTGAGGAATTTGGATGACGCCAATATTATTATTAACTTCACATAGTAATTGTGCCAGATATTGGCACGTTATAGTGCTCGATTATTTTATATTTAGCTTTGAAAAAATTAACTGAATATTACGAAAATATAATTTAGCACAGGAAAATCAAAAATGAGAGGAGTCTAACCTAAGAGTTGTGGCATTTTTTTCATGAACGACCCAAAAAAAAAACAGGGTGTCCACAAAGAAATGCCGACATTTGTCTCCGGTCGCACCTTCCTGCCCTACGACCGGGGGACGTGCTCAGATCACGAAAAAATCATCGTAAGTGGCCGACCAAGAAAAGCTCAGAGAGCCTGAGGAAGTATCCCGACTAGCTCACGAGAGACCTCTCAGGCGTGGTATTGCCAGGGATAGGAAGGTGGTTACCCAGATCACAGGCTAAGTCGTTTCAAGTTCCGGAACGAAAAAGTGAAGTATACTAACTTACGTTCTCACACATTCTCCAGCAGACTCCCCATATCCCCCCCTCTCACAAAGAAGAAATTTAAAGCATAATGAACATCACAAAACACATTTTATTCCGCAAATGAAAAATTCAAGAGACAACGGAAAATGAGACCGCGTGGCGGAATGCGGACATAAACGATTTGGCACCAAGAAAACAGAAAAAAAAACTTCCGGCACATAACAGTCTCCGATGGCGGAAAATTCGTGCACCCCGCGAAAACTGCAGTTCAAAATGAAATTAAAGAAAAAGAATTTAGCAAAACAGCATAATCAAGAAAAAAAAATCGCTCGTGCAAATGGCATCGAGGACCAGCAGAAAAAAAAAAAAAAAAGATAAAAGTAAGACCAAGTACCAAGTATCTCTTATTCGTATCTCTCCGAATACATATTTTTGCGGATTACATACACAACAAAAATTATCAGGAAAACAGGTAGACGGAGGGAGAGGAAATGGAAAATAGAAAACGTCACTTCGTATGCAGATTCTCACCTGCATACGGAATGACGAGTACAGAAGGAAAGGGAACTCGGTGCCTTCACAAGCGATTAATTTAGATCGAGCTGCAGTTATCGTGTTTTAACCTGCCACAGAGTCATAACGTCCCCTAAACTACATCGTTACGCCGGGAATTTTTTTCTAGAAGGGTGAGGAAGTGGCGGAGGGGAAGTTTTACTGTTCAATATTACAAAAATATTCAAAACCAAAAGTCCGCTTCCCTCACCTCCCTCGGGAAAATTTCTGGTGACCATGGTGGAAATGACTTGAGGGAGCTGCGGTGGAGAGGATCGTGATAGGGCCTGCTTGTTGGTTGAAGAACTCCTCTGATGGAGGACGGCCGTGGTGAGGACTTGATCCTGGTTTGGGAAGGGAACCATGTTCGGAGAGGAGTATCGGGGTGGAGGAGGGGATCGTGGAAGCTGACAAGAGTCATGGTGGAGCGCGAGTCATATTCAGAGAGAAGAGCCACATAGTGGATAGGTCGTCTCGGGAGCGTGTTGAGGCGAGGGAGGGGATGGGTGATAACAGTGGGAGAGGAAGTCGTGAGGGATTCGTGAGGGAGAAAAAGACTCCAGTAGTGAGTAAGCCTTGTGGAAAATAAGGATTGCGAGGGGACGGTGTTGTGATGCAGAGGAGCACTATGGTAGGGGGAAGAAGACTGTAGTCAGAGGGAAGGAACATGATGGAGGAAGGGATTGTTGTAAGAGAGAAGCTTCGTGATGAGGAGTGGGTCGTATTTGGGGAGGAAGGCCATGGAAGGGAAAGGTAATCGTGAGAGAAGAGGGCTGTAGTTGAAGGAGGGCAATGGTAGAGATCCTAGTGGTGGAGAAGGTCGAGGTTATGTAGGGGCCATGATGAAGGAGGACGACCGGGATAGGGAAGGGGTTCGGGGTTCGGGAAAAAGTTGCAGATTGCACGTGATGTCCAAGGAGGGAGAAGGATGTCCCGGATAAGGAATCAGGGGGAGGGTCATGATGGATGGAGTGATTATGTGATGGGCAGGGTAATTCACGGAGGGAGACTGGGATGGTGTAAAAGCCACATAGGGGTAGGGAATTGTGATAGAAGGAGGGTCACTGTGGAGACAGTAGTAGGGGACGTGGTCGTGGTGCAGTGTACTGATGGTTGGAAGGGTTGGCATTGCCAAAGTGGAACAAGGAGCTATCAGTAAGCCTAAATTGAGGAGGATTCAATGTTCTGGAATTGGGTGACCTCACTTTGAAAGTCCACGAAAGATTCCAATCGAATAATAAGAAAGTAAAGAATATTAATTTTTGAATTTTGAAAAAAATCACTGAATAAACTTTTAGAAAAAACGAAAACTTGTGTAAAAAAAACAAAATTAGAATAAAACAAAATCTTACCTGGGTAGAATCTGAAACAGATGAACTCGGAAAAAAATTAGTATAAATACTTTCAAAATTAATTATAAATTTAAATGAATAATAAATTTTAGCTCAAGCAAGAAAAATTAAGAATCTCAAACGAGAACAAATCGAAATTAAAGACGAATGCTAGCGCGCAAAGGTAAAACTTCTAGCAATTAAAGGTTCAATAAATCTACGTTAGTTCCACTTAATAAGAACGAAATTAGGTAGTAATTATTATATTGTTTAAAAACGTTCGTAAGTACGACGCACAAATTCGCAAAAACCACGAATATTAAATCACAAAAAATAAAACGTTCGAAAAATCGACGCTAATATTTTTCAACACTTCATATAATGGTTGAAAACTTGAAAAAATTCAAAATTTTCAGACTTCGGTTGACGCAGAAGATGCCTCTAAGATTGTACCAGCGCAACAGATGACGATCCGAGGTTTCATGTCTACAAAATACGCATCCTCCTTTGATTTAGTTGCATATTTCTCCTCTGGCAGCGGCGCGTCGGGGTGACGTCATATACGCGACTGAAATCTACATTACCTAATTTTTCAAAAAATTTCCGCGCACACTTTCAAGTTCTAATATACATTTTTTTACGACGAAAGCAGATAATGCCCTACTAGGATCAAACTTATTCGGATACATTAATTATTTAAGAATTAGCCTGCACTTTCTTGTTTGAAACTTTTGAAGAATGCAGTATTAAAATAAGCCATTTAAATATACGACTACGAGTATAATAATAATTATTATCTATAGGTTTGTCCCAGAATCCAGAATGACAGTCACGGCATCAAATATTGATAAAAACTTACAAAATATGATATTTGTACCTGTATTATCGCAAGATTTCTGTTATAACATGTTTTTGTGAATTTCTACACCTTGGAGGAATTGTATTTAGTCCATTTTCCCCTCTAAGAATCCCCATGATTGCGACTCACGATTAGTTTAATTTAGTGAGGGAAAAAAATGAAGATTAGAAAAAGGAAAAATTGAACTTATTCAAAATCTTAAAAATTTGGTTTCCAGTCAAAGGTATAACAAAATTTCAATTATGGCATCCGAAATATTAGTGAAAAAGGAAATTGTGCCCTATTGCCACAGCTGTATGAGTTTAACCTTGACTTACATCAAGTACATACCTATCATTTCATTTCTTTTTTTTACTTTCGTTTTCCTTAATGAATCTTCACCAATTTTTTAATAAATAAATTATTGAAAATATGTACGTAGGTCCTCTTGTTTTTTGCAACTGCCCAAGAAATTTTTGGTATTTCCTAGTATGGGCGGCACTGCCCATTCAGGCCATTAAAAATAAAAATAAAAAACATATGAAAATATTCAGAATAAAATATCATATTCGAAATTAGATTACTAACACACTAAGATTCAGATACAATGAAGAATGACTACTATGCTGTAATTTATAGATCGGACTTGGACAAATTCAAGTCGCAAACGAAAGAATTGTAAATTCAAGAAGAAAATCAAAAAAGGATTATGATAAAATGCACCAAGACCCCAAAACTCACGAAATAGGAGACAAAGTTGTTATTCAAAATAAAATAATCTGAGAAGAAAATATGAAAAACTGTTGGCAAAATCATCTCTCCTATTTTTGGAATAAAAGGTACTTAGTTTCTCTCTTTGAATAAAAATAATAATAAATAAATAAAAATAAACGCCGCCTCTTCTTTGTCAATAAAGAAAGAAAATTGTTTTTCGATGCGAAAAAATTTGCCTTTTTTTCGAAAATTTTTAAAAATAGTTATCCATAACAGATAAAATCTTACCCCAGCCTAAAAAAAAGTGAAAGAAACCAACGGAGAGAAAATATTGGGCGCTATCGCCCCAACTGTTTAGTTCAACCTTGACTTTGATTGAATAGGTACCTAATTCTAAATTATCCTTCTTTTAAAATGAAGTGATAATTTGCTCACGTTTCATTAATACTGCTTAAAAAATTTTTAACAAATAAATTTTTGAAAATATGTATGTACTGTTGGTATTGGAACTTCCCGAAAAATTTTCGGTACTGCCCATTAAGGCCATCGAAAAAAGCAGATAACAATATTCAGAATAAAATATCATATTCAAATTAGATTACGAACACACTAAAATTCAGATACCCTAAGCATGACTACTACTATAATTTATAGGTCGGAGACTTGGACAAATAATTCAAGTCGCAAAGGAAAGAATAGAAAATCAAAATAGGACTATGATAAAATGGACCAGAAACCCAAAACTCACGAAATATGTGGTCATTTACAAAAAATCAATTAAACAGGATACAGGTGACATAGCAAAGAATGTTAGAGAAGTGTGCTCAAAATATAAATTCTGAATAAGAATTTTCAAGGGGAAACATCTTGAGAGTCAAATAATTGACAAAATGGAAAAGTAATTCTGATTTAATATCAAGTAGGTATCTCACTAAAGAAAAATCGAAAAACTCTACAAGTTTGAAAATTTAAATTAATTTGGTATCACTAGTTTATATCAATATCATCTAGGGAATTCAGTTTTATTCGTGAAAAATTTCGAATAACTAATTATAGATCCGAATCAGATAACACTAACATGGCTTCAAAATTATTCACGGTATGAAAATTAGAGTTTTTAGATCATTGATTCATACACACCATTAGATTTTTCATCGGACCCCGATTTGGGACTCGAAGTTCAATTTTTTCCCATTATAAGAGCCATTTGAATTTTGCTAAAAGAGTTTAACGCTGTGTCCCATACCTGGGTACAAATATATGATGTTTTGCATCATTGAGTTCGAAAAGAAAGCAAATTTTAATCAATCAGTTTCGATTTGGGCGACAAAATCGTAATTTGGCCCTTAACAAATAGGCGAATTTGACTCAAGCATCTTTTGGTTACTGACTTAGAAAATTCTTAACAATTTTCTAATAGATAAAATTAACATAGGTAACTCAGAAAATCAATTACCTAACATATCGAAATAACGAGGTTTCAGGGTATCTACCAGATTGAAAGCGGAAATATCGGACTTTTATTGGACTTTTTATTGGGCCATTTCATGTAGAATTTTTTTCTTTTTCAATTATTTTTATTAGACCAAATTAAAATGATCTGACTTTCATTTGACTCCTTGGACCATCTTTCGAATGGACTTATATTGGATTTATTGGACCTATTGAACTGGTAGACACCCTGGGTTAGTATACGTCGCTGAATTCTAAAATTAAATTAGATTTTCGATCTGATCCTGTTGGCACGTTAATTCCCAAGCTTTTCTCTCCGAAGAAGTAAATTTGACAATGCCAAAAAATTGGACAAACTAGACATTGGAATAAGGATTTTCGATCGCAGGTTACAGTTTTAATTTTCTTAAAAGACAAAAAAATATGCAAATTTTTCCCTGAGGAATGTGAAGGCAAAATTTCCTCATTTTCCTTGAAGAAAGTGAAACTTACTTTTCTTTCGTTGAGATACCTATTGACGCTTTATTTCGCGAATTTAATGGACTTCCTCCCCCTCTTTCAGGAAAAGAACCCAGTCTTTTTTTCCTACGGAAAGTAGTGAAATTCACTTTATTCTTTCTTTCTGACTTAAAAAGTTCGTCATGTAAATTACAGTAGTAGTCAAGCTTAAGGGTATCTCAATTTTGGCGTGTTTGTAATCGAATTTGGAATGGGGCGAATAAATTTTAACTCCCTAGAAAAAAGGGCTGGAACGTCTCATTAACTTTCCAAATTAAATGGTATCGGACTCTTCAAATTCGCTATTTTCGTACCCAATGTCAAATGAAATATTGATAAAATTGCCTCTTCCATCTTCTAAATATGCAAATCTTTTCACGTGAAAAAAGTGTTTTCATTCTTATAATCAGAGCCCGGATTGGCCGGCATTTGTCACTTTTTTCCTGGATGGGCGGGATGATTTCAATCAAATAGGAAGTACGATTCATAGTGAGGGGAGGCGTGGAGAGAAAATTTTATTTTGCCGAAATTTGCCGAAAGTAACGAAAATGCCGGAATTTTGCCGAATCGTGTTTTTGAATCAAACTTTAGAAATACCACCTTATTTCTGTTCATAAAATCATGATTTCACGCTCGTTCTCCGATTTGAAATATATTCTAAGCGATAAGCGACACAGTATGACAACAAAAACAGTCGAAAAAAACTTAGTGGTCATGTAAAATAAAAATTTTTGTAAAAATTAAGCGATTTACGACGTACTTAATGTACTAACGAATTATTTTGCAATCGATTTTTTGTTAAAATTTTTTTTGGCCGAATATTGCCGAATTCTTCGTTTTTGATGCCGAAAATATTTTTTTTTATTGCCGGAAATCCGGGCTCTGCTTATAATCAACAAAGAATTAATGTTTTTTTTTTGTTTTTTTTTCATTCAAAAAAAAAATGAAGTAGGTATTTTATCCAAGAAAAGAAAAAAATTAGTCTTTTCTTTGTTTCTTTAATGTAAGGCTGCAGTTTCCTTTTTCTCAAAGACAGAATAATGCAATTTTTTACTGAGGAACGTGAAAACACAATTTTCCTAATTTTCCCTAAGAAAAGAAATGGATTCTTTTAGTAGAAGAGAAGGCAGGATTTAATTTTTCGGTAAAATTTTCTGCAACGGCATTTAATTTTTAAACCTTGAAGGAATTGAATTTTGCCCATTTCCCCCGAAGAATCCATATGATTGTGACTTACGATTAGTTTAATTTATTGTGAAGAAAACTTGAAGATTAAAAGAGGGAAAAAAATTGAGCTCATAAAAAGTTTCAAAAATTGATTTCAAGTCAATGGTACATAACTATAACAGAATTTTCAAGTTATGGCATCCAAAAAATTGGTGGAAAATAAGTAAATTGTGCCCCTATCGCCTGAACTGTATGAGTTTAGCCTTGACTTGGATCAAGTACATACCTATCATTTCAATTTTTCTACTTTTGTTTTCCTTAAAGATTTTTAACCACTTTTTCTATAAATAAGTTTCTGAAGATATGTACTTAGGTACTGTTGCTTTTTGCAACTGCTCAAGAAATTTTTGGTGCTTTCCAATACGGCTGATACTGCCCATTCGAGCCTTTAAAAAGAAAAATAATAAAAACGAAAAAAAAACACAAAAAACTGATGAAAGTATTTAGAATAAACTATCATATTCCAAGTTAAATTACTAACACACTAAAATTCACATACCCTTAGGAATGACTACTATATATACTGTAATTTATAGATCGGACTTGGACAAATTCAAGTCGCAAAAAGAAGATACTAAAAATAAAAAGGAAAATCAAAAAAGGATTACGATAAAATGAACCAGAAACCCAAAACTCACGAAATAGGAGATAAAGTTGTAATTCAAAATAAAAATCCGAAAAGGAAGAATGAAAAAACTATCGGCAAAATCATTCCCTTTTTTGGAATAAAAGGGACTTAGGATTTCTGTTTGAATAAAAACTGATGATATCTAAATAAAATAAACGCCGCCTCTTCTTTGTCAACAAAGAAAAAAATTGTTTTTCGATGCAAAAAATTTGACTTCTTCTCGAGAATTTTCAAAAAGAGTTATCCAAGACAGAAAAAATTCCATCCGCTCAAAAAAACGTGAAAGAAACCAACGGAGAAAAAAATATTGAGCGCTATCGCCTCAACTGTTCAAGTTCAACCTTGACTTAAATTAAGTGCCTAATTTCGAATTTTCTTGCTTTTAAAATGAAATAAAAAATTTACTCACGTCTTCGTTAATATTTTCTGAACAATTTTTGTAAGAAACAAATTTTTGAAAATATAGGTATGTACTGCTGGTATTTGGAACTTCCCGAAAATTTTTTGGTATTGCCCATGAAGGCCATCAAAAAAAGCAGGTAACAATATTCAGAATAAAATATCATATTCAACATTAAATACGAACACACTAAAATTCAGATAATTTTAAGCATGACTACTACTATAATATTTATAGATCGGACACTTGAACAAATAATTCAAGTCGTAATGGAGAAAATGGAAAAATCAAAATAGGATTATGATAAAATGGACCAGAAACCCAAAACTCACGAAATAGGTGGTCACTTACCAAAAATGAATTAAACAGGATACTAGTGACACAGCGGAAAATGTTGAGAAGTGTGCTCGAAACATAAATTTTGAATAAGAATTTTCAAGGGGAAACATCTAGAAAGTCAAATAATTCGACAAAATGGAAAGTTAATTCTGATTTAATACCAAGTATCTCACTAAAAAAATTTGTGTACGAAATCTGTGAGCGGATCGTGAAAAATTGTGTTCACCTAAAAAAATAATAATGATAATAATTAAAGGGTAAATATAAAATGTGAAGAAAAATAGAAATGAAAAATGTGAGAAATTCAACAAATTCAGATATTGAATTCACTCGCACACGAAAATTGAATCGGATTCATCAATAAATGTAGTAACGCTGTCGAAGCATGATTAAATACTTCTGACAACAAAATAAGAAAAATCTTAAAACACGAAAAGTTTGAGGAAGTTGAAAATCGACCTACTCTGATAGATAACAAACATTTTCGCCTCACTAAAATACGAGAATTCAGTTTGCCGATTCATGAAAAAAAAAGTAGTCATCTTAGAGTTTCGAAAAAATTTCTGTATTTGAAAATTTAAATTAATTTGGCATCACTAGGTAATTAAATTTCATTTAGTTGAGGAACATATAGTCTGATTCATGAAAGATTTCAGTCATTCTGTAAAACGATGAGTGAGATATGAAAAGAATTTTGATGAATAATGTTTAAAATGTCATAGGTTTTACGCCAACTCGAATATGAGAATTCAGCCAGATTTGTAAACATTGCAGTCGTTCTGAGGAGATAATTAGAGTGTGCAACGCAAGAATTTTGAAGAACGTATCAAAAAATTGAAATAATTTGACGAAATGGAGAAATGGACCTTATTTAAAACTGTGAATATTGAAACAAAGTGTTCAAGTACATTAAGCACGATATAAGGAAAACTGTATTCACATTTTGGAAAAATAATTGAAGTGGTGGTAACGATTTTAAAGGAGGAAAAATATTCAAATTTCAAAAAAAATTCTACAAATTTGATAATTTTAATTAATTTGGTATCACTAATTTAATTTCAATATCATATAGGGAACTTCAGCTTGATTCGTGAAAAATTTCTTCAGTCATTCTATGAAAGATGAGTGATGAGTTATGACAAGAATTTTGATCAAATAAAATAAAAAAATATTGAAGTTCGAATAATTTAATAGAATAGAAAATTAGGTCGTGAGTTTTCACATAACTGGTATTTAGAATGTACGATTCATGGAAAATAATTGTGTTCCTGTCAGAAAAAATAATCAGAAAGTCAGGATAAAAATAAGGGGGGAAATGGCGAAAATTTGAAAATTTGAAGACATTGAACATAAGTTATTTCGATATTGTCAATTTTTAAACAATTCGGGTACGAAAATTGAGAAAAATTTCTGGGAAAATCTGGTCGCATTCTAGATAAATGATAATAAAAATTTTGAAGAATTTTGAGATTCGAAAAATTCATGAAAATAGACCTGATTTGATATAAATCTTCAATCAAATGGGTAAGGAAAATTTGCCTCGATTCGTCAAAAATTTCAGTCACTCAGGGAAAGTAATGAATGAGTTCTAACAAAAATTATGAAGAAAAAATCGCGAAATTCGAATAATTTTACAAAGTGGTAAAGCGAACCAAATTCAATATTATCTCGTATACAGACGTTAAGTAAGATTTGTGGGAAACTACAAAAATAATTTATGGGTTAGGATAAGGAAATTGAAAAAGAAACGATGGCAAATTTGAAAATGCTGGCAAAATTGAAAACAACTCAATTTGATATTATGAGACTTTAAACAACTCGTATACACAAATTAAGGCAGTTCTGGGAAAATTGTAGTCCGAGTGATCAAAGAAAACAATAATTTTGATGTAAAAATACTCAAATTTTGAAAAATGGGGTAGATATATGAAATATCAAATTAATTGAATACGAGTATCAGAAGATTTCACTACTTGAATATGAAAATTTAAAAAAAGTTAGAGTTGTTAAAAAAGTATTAAAAAATCGATATGAAAAATGGAGTTGAAAATTGAACACAATTCGATATCATGAGTGTCTCATACCAATTTGCGACATGGTTGACGGAAAATTTTGATATTATTGAATGAACTTGTCAAAAAGTCAATAATAATTCTGAAGAACGTTAAGAATAGCGAAAATTCGGAACTTGAAATGAATACGAGATGAAAAAAGGTTGCTGAACAACAATGTCTGTTCTTCTAAAAATGTTCTCTTCAAGAAGGAAAGCTTGAACATAGAATTGTAAACGGGGAAAAGCATCTAGTAAGTCCCGGAATTCGAATACTGATTGCATTAGCCCTTTTGTCTTCCTCTGTTTTGAACCCAAACATCAAAATTATAGACCCAAATCAGATAACACTAACTTGGCTTCAAAAATTTGACAAAGTACCTATGGAAATTTGAGTTTTTGGCTCATGAATTCATACACAGCGTCAGGTTTTCCATCGGATCCCGATTTGGGCCCCGAAATTCAATTTTCCCGTTATTATAAGAGGCTATTTGAATTTTGCTAAAAAAAATTGAACACTGGGTCAAATAGGTACAAATTTATGAATGTCTAGCATCCTTGAGTTCGAAAAGAGTGTCAAATTTTTAATCCATCAATTTCGATTTGGGCCGCAAAATCCTAACTTGACCCTTTCAAGCAGGCAAACTTGACTCAAGCATCTCTTGGTTACTGATTTTGAAAATGCTTAACAGTCTTCTAATAAATAAAATCAACATCAAATAAACATGACCAATTTCTTCAACATCAAAAAACAGTTTTCCAGTGTTATTACGAAATGAAGGAACTTTCACAATCACCTTCTTTATTGGCGAAGTAGAGATACATTTTTATTTCATTTCATTCAGCCCCCCCCCCCCGAAAAAGAAGAAAATTTAAGCACCTAATTTTTATTTAGAAAAAAAAAAATATTTCGGCGAGATTTTTTCCCCATAATCCTTTTTGATTTACTTCATTTTCGATTAGAACTTTATCCCCTATTTTGTGAGTTTTGGTGTTTAGTGCATTGTATCATAATCCGCTTTGATTTTTCTTTCGATACCTCAGTTCTTTCCTTTGTGACTTGAATTTGTCTAAGTCTAACCTATAAATTATACTCGTAGTAGTCGTGCTTAAGGGTACTTGAATTTTGGTATGTTAGTAATCTAATTTGGAATATGAAAATTTATTCTGAATATTTTCATTTGTTTTTTTAATGGCCTGAATGGGCAGTACCGGCCGTATTGGGAAGTACCAGTAATTTTTTGGGTAGTTGCAAAAAACAACAGTACCTACGTACATAATAATATGTATTTTCAAAAATTTATGGATTAAAAAAATGGTTAAAAATCATTAAGGAAAACGAAAGTACAAAAATTGAAATGATAGATATGTACTTGATCCAAGTCAAGGGAAAACGCATACAGCTGAGGCGACAGGGCACAATTCCTTTTTTCTTCACCAATATTTCGGATGCCATATTTAAAATTTTGTTATGTGTACCTTTGACTTGAAACCAAATTTGTGAGACTTTTAATAAGTTCAATTTTTTTCTTCTTTTAATCTTCAATTTTTCTTCATAATAAATTAAACTAATCGTAAGTCGCAATCGTAGAGATTCTGAGGGGAAATGGACAAAATTCAAATGCTTCCAGGTTTAAAAATTAAATGCCGTTGCAGATAATTTTACCGAAAAATTAAATCCTGATAGAACAATATTTTTTATTCTGAATATTTTTATCTGCTCTTTTTAGTGACATTAATGGGCAATACTGAAAATTTTTCTGGTTGTTCCAACAAAAACAAGTGTACATACGTAGGTTCAAAAGTTCATAAGAAAATAATTAAAAATTAACGAATACAAAAATGAAAACATTTGAAATTAAGCACTTAATAAAGGTCAAGGTTAAACAGTTGAAGCGAGAGCGCAGAATTTTTTTACTCATTGGTTTCTTCCACTTTTTTTTTGGGGGGGGGGGATTTTTGTCGTGGATAATTTTATTTGATTATCGAGTCAAAGGACAAATTTTTCACATAAATCTTATTTTAGTTTTTTTTTTCCTTTTTTTTTTCCCTTTCTTTACTCAAAGAGAGAAATTAACTACCCTCTTTATATTCGACAAAAGGGAGAGATGATTTTGCTACTCATTTTTTCATTTTTCCTTTCTGGGTTATTTTATTTTACCTAGATTACAATTTTATCCTCTATTATGTAAGTTTAGGTTGTTAGTGCATTTTATCATAATTCTCCTCTGATTTTTCTTTCGATTTTTCAGTTCTTTCCTTTTCAAATTGAATTTGTCCAAGACCATCCTGTAAATTACAGTAGTAGTTACGCTGAAGGATATCTGAATTTTGGCGTGTTCGTAATTGAATTTGAAATAAGAGCAGTGGTCTAATACTGGGGCGAATAAATTTCTACTCCCTAAAAAAAGGGCCGGGACTTCTCATTCCCATTGCAAATTAAATGGTACGAGGCTCTCAAAATTGTCTATTTTCGTACCTAATGTCAAATAAAATATTGATAAGAACATCGCATCTTCCATCTTCTAAACAAGCAGATTTTTTCGCGTTAAAAATTGTTTTCTATCATTAGTAATAAAGAATAAAGGATGTTTTTTCCTTTTCTTAATTTTTATTCCGAGATAAACTAATTATTGTTATTCAAGAAAAGAAAGGAATAGTTATATTTTCTTTCCTTTCATAAAAAAGGCTGCAGTTTTCTTTTTCTCAAAGACAAAAAAATGCAATTTTCTCACTGAGGAACTTGAAAATTCAATTTTCCTCATTTTCCCAAAGAAAAGGAATGGATTCATTTCCTAGAAGAGAAGAACGAAGTCCATTAAATTTGCGAAATTAAAGCAGTGATAGGTACTCTCAAGGACAGAGAGGCAAGTTCCACTTTCTTCAAGAAAATGAGTGAAATTCACTTCACTGATGGAAGAGAAACGGTGATTTTCTTATTCTTGCTTAAGGACAGGAATAACAGGTTCTTCTCACGGAGGGGAGAAACCAGACTTTTCTCTTCTTCTATCCTCCGAATGAACAATTTCTTCTATTTCAAGAGATGAAATAATTTGTTCAGCTTTCTTTCAATAAAACGCCCAAATTCTCCTAATTCAGGAAAGTTAATATGTTTTCATGAATTTCTGAAGCTTGAAGGAATTGAATTTTCGTCCATTCTTCCTTTTAAATCCTGGGCAAAATTTTCTAATTTAGCGAAGTATTTTATTAAGTGTTTTCTTAGGCTGTCTCCTTCGTCGCAGTAATCAATGAATGCATTAAGTAGCTTAAATTCTTCATTAAATGTTTCTGAGAATAAGTTTTCCAAGAATTGATTTTATGTATACCAATTTTTCTTTATTTTGTTCTATTGAAGATGTATGTGTAGGAAATTTTTTTCGGCGCTTACATTATTTGAATATTCTGAGCTGTCAGATAATATAATATTAGAGCTGCTCCTCGGATCTGGTCCGGAGAGGTTCTTATTTGGGTTAAATTTTCTCCTATTATAATTTGAGTCAGACTTGCGGACTTGAGGTGGTTCCTGTTTGGGTCACCTAATAGCCCTTAGCTGCTTTCATGATTTCATAATTCAGAGTTGGAGTGGTTTTGTTCTGAGGTCGCTTAGGAGTCCTTCTCTGTTCTAATAAATTTTTCCAACAAACTTACTATCGTCCGAATCGGAATTGATCATATGAGACATGAACGAGGTTAATGTTTGGAATATTTAGGTTGACTTTTTTGGTCCCTCAGTTATAATTTGGTTTATTTCAAATTCATGAGTTTTTAATTTCTGCAAAAACACCTCTCGTTCCTGTTTGATTTTTTTCTAAGATTTCTTCAAATTTTTCGCGTAAGTTTAACTTATCCCTTATACTGATTCAGGGTTCTCCGAATTTTTTGCGTTTGTACTCGGTTTTCTGTAATGGCATTTGACTTCGGTAGATTCGGGAGTGGGCGTTTTTCACCATTTTTTGACACTTCGATTTACATTATGTGGCACGTTAGTAATTTTAGCTCCTGAATTAATATAAGCATCTGATCAGGGTTCAGATTAAGTTAGAATTTCCGTCACGTTCTAACTAGATTTTAAACAGAAAAAATCTGCGTCCCTCTAACTGCGAATGATAAATTAAGAAGTAGGTACTTGAGTTTTGAAAAGATCACTGACCGGAATTCAGGCGACAAAAAACGCTCGCATCTTCCGACCCAGAACTCAGTCAGGCAGGACGATTAATACAATACAGTACATTCGAGCATGATTATTCACCCTGCATTATTGGCAACGCAGCAGGATCTCAACTTGGTCTTAAATCTCTAGCATATACATATATGTATGTGATCTCACCTTACCCATTTTTACACTGGATCTCACGTTGTACAGAATTAATCATCGAATTTCTTCCCCCAATTTTCTTACCCCTCTGCGGGTGTAACGATTCAACTTATATTTCGAAGTATTTTGACATGAAATATACTCTGAAATACAAATATTTTAAGGCGGATCTCGGGTTGTCCACTTTTTATCCGGATCTCGCCTAGGTCAGAAAAGCTCTATATATATATTATGTATGTATGTATGTACACACACTATTTTTGTGGCACGAAAATCTCAAAAACTATTTGATTCAAATTTTGATATATTATGGAGAACTACTCGAAATTGTGCAGTGGAAAGTTTGATGACAATCGGTCGAGCCGTTCATATGAGTTTTCCTCAATTTAAGGACAATATTTGTGGCACGAAAATCTCAGGAACTATTGAATCAACTGATTCCAAATTTTGGTAGATTATAGAGAAGTACTCAGAGTTGTGCAGGTAAGAGTTTGATTACAATCGGTCGAGTCATTCATGAGTTTCCTCAATTTAGGGTCAGAATAAGAAGCGCGAGGCGAATTTTACGTACTCAATGTTTTACCGACTTTTCGAAGAAAAGGGAGGTATTATTATTTTTTTAAAATTTAATTGATGCGAACTCTAATTTTGATAGCCGCGTAGTTCTGTTGTATCAGACAAACGTTTCGGCCTTACACTTTTCGGTTTCAATTTAATTTATACGAACTCTAATTTTGATAGCTGGGTAGTTTTCTATGTATTTTTTTATAATACTATTCCTTGTCCAGAGTTGCATTTTTTAAACGTCAATGGCCTTAAACATTTCGGCCGAATAACCCGAACTAGTGCGAGGAACGAGCGAAGCGACGGCCAAAAAGTCGGTATTTTTTTTTAGTTGGGCTACGGTCTTTTTATTTAAAACTTCCGGTGAAGTGACACACGGGCACACGGGTCAGGTATACCTGGGAGGGCATCGTAAAACACGTCCACCTCTTCTGGAAATTCGCCGACAGCCGTAACAAATGATTCCGTATCGGAATCCGCGTTAGATCTATTATTTACATTATTTATTCTATTTTCTACGATTTGCTTAAAGAAGTCATTCATCGCAAAATGAATGTCCTGACTCTCTTTTTCTTCTAAGGGTTCAGTATTATATTTTATACACAGGTAAATGAGCTAAGAGAGAGTCGTAATCTACAATGGTGTTTCCTGATAATTTAAAACCATACTATCAATATACTCGTAATGTCAGACAACTCCTTTTCATCAATGAAAACAGGCTGGTCATCTATATTTATACTGACGCCGGATTCAATGGTCTCTTTCACAAAATACGGAGTAGATGGGGTAGTATTTACGAGGGTTTCCTGTTCTTCCATTAACAACTCCTTTGCAAAATTTCTATGTTCCTTGTCAACCGGCTGAACTTTAGTCATTTCATTCAGAATATCTTCTATTATGGCGTCACTATTTACATCAGCCTTTGGCGGTTCATTTTTATAAATCTCATTCAGAATACTTCTTCATTCTGTTTCAATTTTACGTAGTACGAAATAAAAAAAAATTCCAGAACAACCGCTACATTCGATGGCTAAACGAACTATCAAAATGGGGATTTTTCATGTCGCTAATTTCGAACACTGCATTATTTTTCTAATTTTATCCATCCATAAACAGAAACAATTATTATAAGCTTACACTCGTATCTTAGTAATGTATATGTGTATACTTGTTTAATGTTATTCATAACAGGTGACCTACGGGTACAGCTCAAAAACAGATGTAACGGCTGCCCATAGGTCAACCTAAGCCCCGTTGAACAAACAATAAAAGTACTTTTTGACGGGGGGGGGGGAAAGGCAGAAAATTCAATAATTTGGGCGGAATGGGTTATTTGTACATGTTTTTTATTTTCACGGATACAATGTCTTTATGCACCTTATTGGAAATGACTCTTCCCCAAAAATTGGAACCCGAGAAAGAAATTTCGAAATTCATCAATGAGGGGGGTGGGGCAGGGTGGCCTAAAACTGGAAAGAATGTATCTAAAATGGAAGTGTTATGACCTATCATACCATCTAAAAAGGTGTTTTTCGGGACCAGTGAATCCGAATTTCACTTTGTCTTCCCGATTCAGCCGTTCTACGGCTTCAAACTCCGAAATTTAGACACAAAAGTGGTGGCATTCTTAAATTTTTTACTTTATTTTCCCATAATTCATATTTATAAAAATATCATCATGCGCATTATGGCACATCTTCGGAAATACGAAATGTTGGAGGATACTGCTCCATGTTTATGTACTCCCTCAGAGGCAGTGCGTGTGTATAGAACACGAACGACCCTCCTCGGTGCAGGCCTGTAGCCAGGAATTTTTTCAGAGAGTGCCTCTATATATGTCTCTCACATCAATGAAGTCGCCTTGATCTACTACGTTATGATTTTCTGTGAAAACATTCACCTTTTGATCCATCGCAGGAATTTTCACGCAGCTTCTCTTTTACAAGAGTTACGAATATTATTCTTAATTATAACTGGGGATCGGTGTACTTTTCATAGTTGTATTAATTTTAAAGGTTGAAGTAGTAATTTTGTAAACTATTCCGAGTAAGAATCGATAAGTTTCTTTTTTCATTTTTAGTCTCCTCATTATACCAAATGAACTCTTTTACAGCTCGTAAATGTTTCTCAGCATTACAATCACTACAGTGGTTTGACTATTCTTATGATTTATCGCATTGTTTTATTATTTTGACCAGAAATCACGTAACTTACTAGATGCCTACTAGTTACATTGAAATTAATGAATTCTTTACATTTCAAGAGACTTGCGAGAATATGAAGCGGTCAATTGAAAATTTTTAAAAATTAGCCGCCCCAATGTTTAGTAGACTCAAACATCTATTATTTAATTTTCGAGGTACATACATAAGATCCGTAGATCACAAAACCACCCTTACAAAATTATTGCTTATTTCTAAAAGTACCGTAGTCTGCAGTTCGCGTCTAAATGAATGTGCTACGTCTTATCCTAAAACGATTAGTTATACAACATTTTAACTAATCTGATTAAGAAGTTGCAGGAAGCTACTTTGTAAGGCAAAACCTTTCTAATGTCACGGCAAACGAAACATAGCAAAACATTTGACGCTGCCTGATTTAAACAACGTATGGTAAAGGTTATCACGAAACTAGATTAAGTACTTATTTGAAGAACTGTCGGCAGTAAAAATTTATGACAAGCGACGTAGAATACCTTAATTTTGTTTCTCTATTCTATTATACGTAATATGCAAAACTAAAACCCAGGTGTAGGCTACCCAGAACAGTGACGACTCTTATTGATTTTAACCACCTTCATGCTACGGGAACGAAATCAAAATTGTAAATAAGTTTTATATTGCTGAAAAATTGGGCAAAAGAACGTACCTAGGAGATAAAAATTGTGTGACTGTATGCATTCCTTCAAAATTTTGGAATTCTTAAATCTTTCTATGCCTCATTCCATGTGAACTCCAGCTCCTGTTTCAATTTTTCATTTCCGTCTTCTTCATATGAAAAAGCTCGGTACCTAGCTGATTTCGGTCTGAAATTCGGAATAGTGGCAAAATCAGTTTTAGTCCATCCTATCGACAGAGCTCTTCAATTCTAAATCCCATCGTCTCCAGATAAATAATCGCTGTTTCAGTCCTGGGTACATTCCAGTTATAATGTTGAATAAGACTATGGACATTCTCTTGGTTCTTCAGCACTTTCATCAAAAACTTACGAATAACTGAATAAAAGCTTTGGTCTAATTAACAGTAGGCGTTATATCTATTTTGTATTTTCACCATTTCTCTATGCGCCGATGATAATAATTTTCAAGGTATTTTTGGAAATTTCCAAGTCGTTTTTTGTGGTACCAAATTATATATAGTACAGTTCTTCAAGATAGATCATTATCATATTTTAAAATTGAGGACGTATCTGTAAAAAGGGCGTCCGTTCCATAAGACATACATTGAACGAACGCCCTTTTTACAGATACGTCCTCAATTTGTCTTTAGTTTGAATCTTATTGTCATTATAAAATATAGTCGGCTTCAGTCTCATGGTGATTGATTCAATCTGTTGGTTGTTCAATAGGATGTAATAGGTGCTGCAAGTTTGGTATAAAACTTCACCAAGTTGGTTCTAGAACACCTTCAGTCATGATGATCGATCAACTATCCCCATATCTACCCAACTGTTTACTGGAAGAAGTTTCTAAATCAATGTCGTAGGAGAGCAGGCGAATAAAATATCAATGAAAAACTTCTGAGAAATCTGAGATTTACGGAATTCATCAGAAAGTAATACATAACAAAAGTAAAATAAGCACTCGAAGAAAATAAATTTATTGAGAATAAAAATATAAATAATACTACTTTCAATTGTAACTTCCCTCTCCAACTATGTACATGTACAGCGTGAGAGGGGATACACAAATAGTTAAAGTAATAAATAAATAAAAAGTAATAAATTAAAATTTCAAAAACTAATAAAAAAAACTAGACATCAACACACTGAAATCAAAGGCACGAAAACATTGGTACAGATAGGAAAAAATAAAAATAAAAGAGAACTGGAAAAAATTGCCTCCGCGTCACGTACGTTAAATTGAATTCCAGCAAACCATCGCTAAGTAGGACATCCATCATTGCGGAAAAACTAGCACGTACCCTAAAATTCAAAATTCACATTAATAAGATTCTTTTAGGTCTCTTTCACCTTGGCACCCTCATCAAAGTAACCATATTCATCCTCAGTTCTCCTTGCCCAGTCGTTTTAGCTCAATTTTGGGTCAAACTCAAAAATATTCTTGGGAATCCAATTTTTACAAAATATGTGAAGAATGACTCCTTGAGTCACATACTGAAATTTAAACACACCACCCATCCGGGTAAATGTGGTAAGGGACAGGAACTTTCAACAGAAGTGGTTTATCGCTTATTTTAAAAAGTGGGGTCAAAAAAAGAAAGTAGTGCAGTAAAAAAATTTTCTACTCTCAGTTGTACATAAGATGGAACCATTCAAGAAAGTGTTAGGCTTTTTTTTAGGCGCTAAAAAGGCAAAATGGAGGGGACAGGCTGGCGAAACTAACAATCCCCATGTTCTTCATATTTCCGGTAGTCGATTATTTAATGGCATCTGTTGTAGTGATGAACAGTCCTTAAAACAAAACTGAAATTAGGTTTCTGTGACTTGAGTAAACTTAAGAATAACTTCTTGCTGATTTCTTCCACAAAGTGGCTACTGCTAGACCGCTGACAATAATAATCATCAAATTAATTGGCTGGATGTTCGCATTAAATGAAAGTCATAATAACAATAAATTTGATTACGACATATTCTTCTCCATTTGAATCCTGTACATAAGCTTTAAACTGCCTTCTGTTGTTGCATTATTCACCTGTCGACTCATTTCCTTGATTTATTTGATGACAGCATTGAAATTAGCGTATCGAAGTTTATATTTTCTATCAGCTATCCCCTAACCTCTGCACTGTAAATGGTAGCCATGTCATCAGAAAAGGAGGAAACAGCCCCCCTGGTCTTTTGTTACTATATCATTAACGTACATTAAAAAAAAAACAACTAAAAAGGGTCTAGTACTCTCCTGTGAAAACCACTAATGAGACCCATGAATCCATGATTTTCCAATTTAGTAGCAGGGTATCATTGACAGATACAGGGCAGTCATTACTCAATTTTGTAAATCAGTTTTCTGTTATTTCTTCAATCTGGTTTATCAAAATACCAATTTAATAAGCTGGTTAATATCCATATCAAAACTGTTATTTTTAAGCAGGAATAACAAGATACACTCTGTAACCAAAATTTCAAACACTTATGAATAGACAAACAATACAGCTAAAGGTTTAAAATTTGTCATTTCACTTTTTCACTACTCATATAAATCAGAACTGCTGTCTCTAGCCTCGGTGAGGTCTCATTAAACAGATTCGGCATTCTGAATAAATTTACTTAAATTCTTCTATGTAAAACTCACTTGAAGAACCATAAGCATAGACGAAATACAGCGCAGAATGTCTAAAATACAGTAACTTCTATAAGTTCAATTTGTAACATTATATATAAATACCGTCAAAGCAAGAAAAATGAGTAATTCCACTGATTGATATAGTTTTCTGGTTTCTCTGGCTTTCCTAGGATACTTCATGATAGGAACTGCCACTGCTCTGTGGTATTGAAGCACCTGAGCAGGGCACTAGAATAGGGCACACAAACAAATCAGAACAGGGTCTGATGAGTCTTGGCTAGCTCGCTGGAATATTGAGAACTCAGGGAGTGCGAAAGTGCCGCAGAGCTTCAGGATGGAGCGATTTTTCGTTGAGGTAATTCCCTCTTCCGTTGAATACCTGGTGAAAGAAAGACAGGCACCACCCAGAACAGAGAATACGCGAGTATTTTTGACTTGCCTTCATTAACACGAGGATGATTTCTCGTGTAAGTACAGAATACATCTTATGACCGTCATATCTGAGGCGAACAATTTCAATATCCCACTGAATCACTGCGAAACTGATCTGATATAGCAGGATCCTGATGCACCTCGACGCACTGCTGCATTTAAACAGGACAGAGTCATCGGCATACCAACACAGGAGTAACCTTGACATAATAACCGTATCAGAATTTTCGAAAATTTCCCAAAAATGGTCAATTTGAAAGACCAAGTCACACTGGATTTTTGATTTAAAATTTTATCCAAAGGCAATGCCGGCACTCCGGTACGTTTTTGAGAATTTAAGGCCAAAATTGACTACGTGGCATGTGATAGCCACCATGTGCTTGTATCAGAGAAAGTCAAGTCCGAAATATTTGATCACAAAAGAAGCGAACTCGAGCTTCAAAGAAGAGCATACGCCAACTAACTCCACTGGTGAAAATTAGTTGGACTCGTCTTCATATTTCCCTTCCCTTGCGTATATAGGACATGACATGACATAGAACAAGTAATCTAACATGATAACGAAAAGACAAAAAAAAAGATATGAAAACGAGAGAAAAAGAGGAGACCTCTTGGTCCCAGTTGGTACCCATACAGCTCCCGCCGGTACCAGAAGGTGCTTTAAGGAAAGGGAGGTTAAGGTACTTTTTAATGAGGATAAACGTTCGAGCGAGGAATTACGCAAGGAGCGAAATGGAAACTTGAAGACAAGTAACCCAATATCCCACAGATCTTTCGGGAAGTCAACATACCACAGCGCTAACAATCACTTTCAAATGTAGGTGAACCTAAGAAGAATTCAAAGATTCAGTTTCAAAGGAGCTGAAAATACTTCTATAGAAATTAATATATCACTAAAGCAGGTGAGTAATAAGTTATCATGAGTGAAATGATACTAGTTCATAGCACCATACTTTCCAGATTACATGATATCTGACGTCTCTTTGCAAAAAAAATTACAGAGAGCAGATGTTAACAGAGACATGATGTGATTAGTGTCGAATTCAGTATGTCTAAAATGCAAAAACTACTTTGTAGAAGTAATCAGCACCCATTCAAAGTCAATAATCAGTACCCATCAGCAACGGCTCAAAAACAATATAACTACCAACAAGGAAATGCTTCAAGTTATACCTTTTTACTTTCTTGATTGCGTGTATGTTTCGGCACTGAGATAGTATAATATGATGTTAGAATTTCAGCTACTAAAGAGAAGCCCATTATGCTCTCTTAATGGCTCTCCCTTCCATGCCTTCTGTGAATCAATTTTCGGGCAATCCTGTGATGTTACTAGTATTTTGCGGTGAGTTGGTATGCATTCCTTTGGCTTTCTCCACTTTGCATCGGGTCCACTTTAAAAATGCAGATAAGGGATTAATACGAGTATATAAAGAACAAGAGTTCAAATTACATAATTCCTAAAAAATCTCATACTAACAAATTTCTACTGCGAACTAATACTGCTGTAGATAGTACCTTGTATATCAACACCCGTTTCTTCAACCGTTTCTGTACCGGCAGTGTATTTAGGGAAACATAAATAATGAGTAGAATTTTATAATTCCAATTAACTTTACCTACCGAACAATTCTACAGCTGGTAAGCAATTGAATACCGATTACGAAACAAAATGCAAAGATGAATAAATAATCAAAAACTATCAGCAATGCAACGGGAATTAATAATTCATGCATTTGTGTTCACGATGATATCAGTGCACCAATTTTATCAGTCCGGCTTGGGAATCTTGCTAGGAATCACTGAAGATCAAGCGTTTCACATGATTTCACGAACGTTTCAATATTTCAACGATCCTAAAATTGTCTATGTTTATTTATTGATCTGTGACATTTCTACGTTCTTGACGTCATGAGTTGTCGACGCTATTAGGCGTAGCCATTGCAAGAATCTGAAGAATCAAACATCACAACTAATTGTAGAAAAAGGTTTTATCCAACAGACTATTTTTCCAAACAGCACGGCTTGCCTACAACACGTGACGAAAACACGAAAAGTCGCATTCGTGAATTACATGCCCTGTAGGAGTGCTACAATCGCTGAACAAACGTGATCTGATAAGACTGGATGTAATCTTTTGATGTTGAGTATTTGAGTAAATTTTTGAATTTTAATAGGTAATTTACATATTTGTCACGCAAAATGAATGTTTCTATCGATGTGGACGTTATATTTAACTTCATTGGTCAAGAACATCGGTAACCCATTCGTTTTAGCCATGCAGCTTATGAAAGCTAGTCACATTTTCAACGTAATGATAAAGCAGTAGCAAAGCCTTTGTCGAACACAACACCTTCCCGAAGATTACGTTTCTCGAGAATTTTGGAATCTCTGACTGTGAATTTATCGCACGCTTCTCTTCAAAACATTTTGCTCACGAATGTAGTGCCTTGGGAAGATGGAGCTCCTAGCATGAATTTCACTATATGTGGATTTCCTTATAACAAGAATACGTTCTAATGTTACAATTCAAATTTAAGTAAAATATAAGAATGCCGACTATAATTGATATATGTTGCAATTACAGAAATTGAAACATAAAAATTATCGTCCAGCTACTATTTCGATGCGAATGTGCACGTATGTCAATTCGTGTATTGACTCGCAATTCGCAACTACACTCCTCATTATTATGTTGGATAAAGCTACGTTCGTCACTCGTGGAAAAGTGAGCCAACACTGCTCGTGCAATTAACGAAACTCGCCTGCGGCTCGTTTTGTTAACTTTGCACTCGCAGGTAAAATTGCTCACTTTACCCACTTGTAACGAAAATAACTATTATCCAGGGTAGGGCTAGGAAAAATATGCTTTGCCATATTTTTTTCCATTGCGCCACAGTGGGTTATGTTTGGTATCTGGACGAATCAGAAGATTTTGAGTAAAATGAGCTGCGCATATTTTTCAAAAATTGGCATATTTTGATTCTCTGAGCATATTTTGGCATATTTTAGCTAATTTTTCAGCATATTAGAGAATATTTCACTGAAATTCACAATTTTGAAGAACATTTGCCAATTTTTTTCACTGTTCATGATCAACACTGTTAAATTGCATGTTACAAGAAAAAGGTCTCAGTGTATAGTTACCACTGAGGCCTTTTTCTTCTGACACATCACAATTCTTGAAAAATTAAAATTAATTGAAAAACATGAGAGCATGAGAACATGACATTTCTGCCATCCAAAAAATAATTGACGTATGTTCTATGAGAGCTAAATGGAACATACGTCAATTATTTTTGTACGGCAGATTTGCTGGATCACAATGCTCTGTATTTACAGAGGAAAGAAAGAGCTTTTAAAAATCTGTGATTTGATACCCATATTGCAAAAGCATATTTTGGCATATTCTTGGTTTTTGGAGAATATTTTTAGCATATTTTTATCAGTAATGCGGCAAATTTTATGCGCATATTTTACATTTTTTTGAGCATATTTTTCCTAGCCCTAATTATGGGTATTGTGAAGTTGGAGGGGAAAGATGGGTACACACACAGCACGACAGCAGACTGCGAAGCTGTAGACCTGCAGACTCTGTAACTCGGACTTCCCAAGATTCAACAGAACCTTATCAACGTTAGGATTACATGAGATGCTAGGCATTGTTTACGTACAGTGTATCCTAACGTTGATAAGAATTCTATGGCACTATTTCCTGAAGTGCGGAAAGGGAGGAAGGCCCGATGCTAGCGCGCCATCGGTCTGGGAAGTCCGAAACATGATGAACAGATAAAACACCAACACTACTCCTAGTAGGGCTCTATAGTTTCACCTGGGTATACTAAGCCGCCATTTTGGTTCATACTGCGCCCGTGGATGCCGAATCCGACTATGCGGAGCGTAACGCGTAGTCAATTCGGCATCGACGGGCGCAGTACGATCCAAAATGGTGGCTTAGTATACCCAGGTGAAACTATAGAGCCCTACTCCTAGTAGACCCTAAAAGCATCAAATGATTAGCGAACAATTATCCACTTCTAAGGGAAAGAAAACAACGTAATATTCACACTAGGAAATTATTCTCCGTCCGCTAACGTCTTTACATGCTACATAAATCATTCGCTTCTCACGGTCCTGAGGAAAAACAATGTAAGGTTTTGTCATATCACAAAAAATGTCATATTTCTGTACCTAAGATCAGGGAATTGTGTTAAGCGACTCCATTTTTCCATCGCTTAGCTTGCTCCATTTGATATTTAATAATGGGAATACTCGTTTCCCGCAAAGATGGTCCAAGAAAAGTAATTCCCAGTTTCCAGATGATATTAGGCGTTTCTCAAAACATTTGTTTTTCCATAGCGAGACGGTGGGTTACCATCCCCCGAATCCCCCATTGAAAATACATGGGAAACTTCTTTGATTCTCACAGAACAGATAGGAGGCAAACACAGCAACATAATTTTGCGATATGATTAATTTTACCAGCTCATTGTAACAACTGCGTATTATAGCCGCGCCGCAAGTTTTCTATTTAAAATTAATGCTTTGGGGAGTTGATTTTCTACAAGGATGACGCTGGTGGGTGGGATATTAAAACGTGGGATGCTGTGAGAGGTTTGTGCTATTAGCTGACTGACGAGGCATCTAGTGTGGCAGTGTCTGTCTTTGTTTTCTTCTTCTTTTTTTTTTGTGGAACACAGAAGAACATAATAATGAATGCGACTATCGTAAAAATGTTATTTATTTCCCATTTCCTCCGGATTTTTGATCGAAAATACGATGTTTGTAGTACTTTAATTCCGTAATGCTTTCTAAAATGTCTTCGAGTGCTCTGTGAGAGAATGTTTTCGTCGGAGCTTCAACAAATATATCGCGATTCCAACGTCTGGAAATAAACAAAGGGTCATTCTTCTTGGAAAATAGATACAAATTATTTCACATACAACAATACTATGAGAGACGACAAAGAAGAAACCAGAATAATCATTAATTAATTAATTAACTAATCGAAGACGCAATTTTATGTCAGCGAAACAGAATCCTAATTTAAATTTCAATATAACTGTTATGCGGTGAGTAGCTAATATCTATGGTTGCGTTTTTTTGCTGATTTTCTCCCATCCAATTAGATTAAAAACATCACCTGTAATATTTTAAGATAGACCCGGAGCTGGAGCTCGAAGCATCAAAGTCAACCATAATTCAGAGCAGCAGGAACCCGAAAAAATGATTTAATGGAGCCGGGATATGAAAAATATTATTTACTGAACCTGGAACCCGGAAAAAATTATTTGCCAGTGCTGGAGTCAAAAAGTTAATTTGAGGAAAACTCCACGAACAACAGTGAAAACCCTATTCTCGAAAAAAAAAGAGGGGAAAAAAAAGATCACCTACTAGTGAGCTTTGCATTATACTTTTAGCCCTTCAGGGGGAAAGATCCCAAAATCAACCTTTGAAAACGATGGACAGAAAACCGACTTGAAATAAGGGTTGGCTAAGAGAATATTCTCGAAACAGTATACGCGACTTCTTTGAAGCATAATCAAGAATAGATGCGTACCCAGAAATTTTTTCGAGGACACATAAAAAAATTGTATACTAAAATCCTGATCGCGAGCAATAATTGTTCAATAAATCCAAAAGCAAAACAGCACTTTCCTAGACATTTCGGGAAGGGCGCGGATTTCTATGCCTCCCTCTCCCCCGCTGTATACATATGCGGCGGATCGGAAATGTTCTCTTCTATTTTGAGCATTTTTTGGTTATATAAAATATGTTTGGCTCTTTCTCTATTCCAGTCTAATTATTACACGGTTCAAATAACAAATAAGCCGTAAAATCTGCTGATTTGATAAAATATAAGATAAGAGATGACTAATAACTTTGGCTGTTCCGGATTTCTGCCGTGTCCTACCTTTCGATCTTCCCATAAATAATTTTCAGAACTCGGAGCTAGCAACAAGGCCAAAGCCGCTCTGATCTGGTGGCTACGACTCTGGAGATATAATTGAAACTTCACTTCTTCAGCTCTGATTCTGGCAAACAACTTTTTTAAGGCTCTGGTTCCGGGTGCCCCGGAATATGATCGGCACTGGGGCCCTAACCTCAGGGTTTGTCTCTGCGTTCCTGGTAATTTTACGATAGGTATGCGTTTTTGCATATTCGCATAGATATCGAGATAGCACGATTGCTGCAGGTACTGTACTTCGACCTTTGATTGACTAAATTTCAAGTACACGTCATATTTTGTTCTTCTATCCATCTCCTATACTGATTTCTTATCACTATACATATATACATGAATTTTCCGCCATTTTGAGTAATTGTAAAAGGGAATTACAAAATATGCACATCTAGGTAAGTAAAAGTTTGGTTCCAACAGGAATATCTTTATTCTACAACACCTCATGTACACGATGTATATGCGTAAACACGTGGATCGAATTTTCTATGTTACTCGAAGAATGAACATCGTTCCTTTCTTAGCCAAGCGCCAAGCCCCAAGAACAGATTTATGAGTAATCAACTGTCCAATCTGCAACTTGATTTACAATACAGTCCAGTTTCCTTAGGGGCAGATTTTTTTTTTGCATAAGAACAAAATTTGTCCTTCATCTATGAACTTTTTTGGAAGAATACAATCGCCGTGGTCATATACGATTCATTAGAATAGAGAATAGATCATGAATTTACTTATAGAAAACTAACCTACATAATTCCTTTACGGTGGATACATCAACTATTCTGTAGTGTAGATGCTGCTCGAACTTAGGTAAACATTTCTTAATAAAAATACGATCCATGTAAACTGTGTTACCGGCGATGGCACATTTACCTATACAAATTCAATTTCATTATTCTTCCGAGTTGTGGAATTCAACATTTGACACATTATTCTATTAAAACCCAACTATGAAACTATGACCTACCCGGCTCAGAGAATTTTCTTACAAATTCGAGTAACTGCTCTTCCGCCATTTCTAATGTTATCGAGCTTTTCATAACCGCATCTATTAATCCAGTCTTTACAAGGAAAAATGAAAAAGAGTCAAGTACAACTGATTACTATATAGACTCTGGATCACTAATTCGAGAAGTGAATCGGTAAATCTTTCACCTTACGATGCTGTTCTTGACACCAAGGACCCATTTGATCTATTACACAGGCAGGATGATGGATTACAATATTAGGCCCTTCAGCAACAATATCTAAATTAGCTTCGGTAATAACACAAGCGGCTTCGAGGATAGTATCCGTCTCGGGATCTAGTCCTGTTAACTAACACGGTCACGGTGGTTATTGTAAATATGTGAATTGTAACTTATACTTGTCTGATCTTCATAGTTTACACCAAAACTAAAATGAATAATGATTAGGAAATTACGAACTTCTAAATCAACCCATATTAACCTTGACAGCGGATCAGTGCCAGGAATGAGAACATGTTTATCTGAAATTCAAACATTATATAATTTCAGTTTATTTTCAGTAAAACCTCAAGATCCGCAGTATACATTTAGCAAATAGGTACATACTATCCTTGGACCTGGAAGGCAAGTAGTTTCGACTAACGGAGTTAACTCTTCGCAGGATATTGGTCAGGTAGTTTTGCATTGCGAAAATTTTCTCAAATTACCATCTCCGGTGGAAACAAGGATGGAAGTAGTTCAACTTTTCAACTTCAACTTCTAACTGTTCAACTAGTAATGATAACAGGGGAACAGGACAGGCACGGCACAGACTTTACGGACGAAACTAGGGCTCTATAGTTTCACCTGGGTATACTAAGCCGCCATTTTGGTTCATACTGCGCCCGTGGATGCCGAATCCGACTATGCGGAGCGTAACTGTTGAAATGTGAGAAATGTTGTCATCGCTGTGTCTGGCCAACTGGCTGCACTGACCTCTGCTTCTCTGCATTCGCGCCAAACCCTTTATCCTTGTCCTTCCCTTTATTCCTTTATCCTTTCCTCCTAACCGTTACATTCGAATCCTTCCGAACTATGCGCTCTCGTTTAACTCTCGTACTCTCGTGTTCGGTTAATATGATCTATAAACTAAAACAATGTACAGTGTCAAAATGTGTAATTATATAATTGTACAGAAATCAATCTCTTTTTATTCTTCATTTAACAGTAACGCATAGTCAATTCGGCATCGACGGGCGCAGTATGAACCAAAATGGTGGCTTAGTATGCCCAGGTGAAACTATAGAGCCCTAACGAAACCGACGAAACACATGGGCCGTACAGTGTCTCTCCCTAGTGGAGCGATGCGGAAGATAGAGACAGACGGAAGTTGCTGCGAATAGATCCCTCTTGCGAGCAGCATGCAGTCAACAGAAGTCGTTGACTCGTAGTGTAGTTGAAAGCGGTCGCTGGTCGCTATCTTGAAAAGCATCTGCTTCCTTTACTAGCGGTGAAAATTGTATTTAATTCGTTGAAATTATTACCGTCGTGTTACTATTTTCGAAAATGGGTAAGATCCAGGAATTACGAAGTGACAAAGACCTGATAGATTCCAACTTCGAAGGATACAAACTATCTCTCAGTGAGATACCCGGCCAGAATCACGAACTACCTGTTGGTGAGTACAAGGCTGTCATCATTCAGCTCCTACATTTAAAAATACTGTTTGCATTAAGATGGTTGAACGCTTCCCAACTTTCCAATCCATGCTGCTCGATATTTCCATTCTATTGAAGCCACCATATTCGATTGAATCCAACCCCCGTGACTTCCAAGTATTGCATCGTTCCTGAACGTGTTTCTAAGTTTCAGTTCGAACTACTTCTTACTATGAGAGCGTCGGCCAAATACTGCGTTGAATATCGCATCGATTTTCGTTGACCAACTTATTTTCTGGATAGGTTTACTGCGGCTCAGTTGGCGCTAATGTCATCTGACTTGGATAACTTTAACAGAATATAATGTTGCTTACGCGGAGTGATATTTGTTACAGAAGTCCATAAATTGCAGAATGCTAGCGACCACTTCTCTTACTTGTATTTGACGTTGTTCAGCATGCATAATCATCTCGTCAGCGACCCGTGGAATGAAAACATTGTTTATTACGTGAATAAGAATCGTGGAGTCGTTAAAATTACCCTGGGTGTTGTGGTAAGTTGGGCTGTGGATTAACTATATCTGTAGAAACCTAACGTGATTTCATCGGTTACCTGTTTGTAGGGTAATATTGAGAATATCGATGAACTTTTGCTGCTCCCGGGATATTCTGAGTCGATGCAGGACCTCCGCTATAATGCTTCTCTTATTTTTGCAAGCTATAAGTACGCCGTGATATCAGACGGAGCTTGTTTGCTGCATATTGTTAACACGGGTATTCGATCTGAATCTGATAACTGGAATGTGAGTAATTTTTAAATATTTCGACGTAGTGTTGTGTTCTTCACTATTTATTCGATTCGTCCGGTTGCAGATTGAGTACAGTCACACAGTATTAGGTGAAAATAGTCCATTTATTGCTCTCGATGCTCGTTGTGTTGAAGAAAACGATGCTGTCGAATTACACTGTTTGTTAACTGACATAACGGAGCGAAAAAAAGAAGCGGAAACCTCCGTTGTATCCAGAGCCTCTACTGATCTTCATTGGATTGTTCTAAAAAAAAGTACATTACTTATGATAAACTTCAGAGTGATCTAAATTCGATTCTTCGTGGTCAGTTTCTGACTAAGTTTCATCCTTTCAGGCGGTAATACACCATGGACTCTGGAAAGCAACTTTAAAATGAACTCTAAAGGAACTGTGAAATACGCGAGTTTTGCTCCGAAGTGTGAGTGTGTTATTATTGAGTCCACAAAGCCAGTGGAACTTCCTGATGATCCTAAACCAGAGGCTACGGTTTCGGAAGGTAGATAATCATTTTTATCGAACCAGTCTCCATAATTATATCAGTTAAGCCGCCAGTTGTTTTGCATTTAAATTGTTTTTATTTCCAGCCGAAAAGAAAGAGCCGCAATACTATTGGCAGCAATCAGCTGAAGACATTAAAATATGGTTTGCATTGCCTCGAGAATGTGTCAAAGAGGACGTGAAGATAAACGTAACCGAACAAAACTTGAGTGTCACTATCAAAACTGAAACATTGTTATTCGGAGACACCTTCCAGCGACTGAATGCCGATCTAACTACGTGGGATATCTCCGATAACAGGTAAAATGATATGGCTTTCACGTTTTGCTGGTGAATAGGCGGAATATTATCGAGCATTCAATAGTTGCAAGCACCTGCTTGAGAATTGGTATATTTCTACATTTTCAATGAATCACAATGTACATTCTGGAACATTATTCCTGTTCATTAACGATTGAATATATTTGGAGGGAATGAAAGTTATGATTGAATCTGAAATGAGAATGAATTGAGTTCGCAGAATTAGAATCTGGCTTGAGAGAATCTGAATAGGATTGAGCGAATTTTAAAGTTGATGAGCATCATAGGGTTGGATGAGTCATAATGAATTTGTAGGGAGTCTTAACTAATCCTACGAATGAATCTCAGTGAGTCTGAAAGAGTCTGTGAGTTGGAGGGGTCCCAAAACTGTCGAAATGAGTGTTAAGGGAACCTGAATCTATTCTTTTTTGAATAAAAAGGAGTCCTGAAACAGTCGAATTAAGTCTTAAAAGAGTCTGAACGAGTATTCATACATAAGCCATTGTGTTCCGGAGTTATTTGGATTGATCTCTGTAGGAACCAGACGTTTCATACTTCTGTGAACGTTTGGGAAGAACGTGCTTTCGTATGCACTCGTAGCACTATCGATCCTAAGGGTAAATTGAAGTAAACCCGTAGGCTTCCACCTGAGGAGGCCAACGCCTCTTTTCTTGACGGCAAATCGGCCTAGGTCGAAATGTAGCGAGTTGCTACGCGAACCCAACACCTTCGGATTCTGAGACTAGCGCGCTATCCACTCGGCCAACCAGACCCCTCAGGGAAGAACACTGGAGTGTTCCCTCTTGTTTTCGTCAGGATTTATCTGTCGATGGTTGTCTAGTTTTTCTTGGAGTCCCCTCACTACGCCAGTGTAGCACACCCAGAGAGGGTACTGAAAATAAGGATATTAAAAACAAGTTTAAAAACAAGTATGTATAATTTTATAAACTCCACGAAAAATGTCGGTGATCACACGAATTTTTTTCGTGAAATCTCAAGAAATTTCATGAGAGGGCTCTGACAACACTGTGAGCGTGGCTTTTCTAGCCGAAGGGCAGTACAGAGTACAGCAAGGTGTGAGGTGTGCTATACGATAATTCATGCACTTCCGAGAAACTGTGAATTCTGCCGGCGCACATCACACACATACTCCCTTCTACATTCATCTTGTCCATTGTGTGCTGATATTGAAAAGATGACCGGCGAAATCTGTAATGCGCGCCCGCGCATACACACCCCAAAGCCGTGTATACCACTACACTAGATACCTAACTTCCTATTCTGCCGTATTAAAATAAAGCGTATCCAGAATTTGTTCATTTGTTCGAATGTTGCATAAGCGTTCTCCAGTCACCGGTATAGTCATTTTTCCCATTTAAATTACATGGTGAATTTCGCGTGGAGGTGCCGTCGTTCAAATTTAGGAGAAATAAGAAATTGAAGTGTAGCATATTGTTTTTTTTTTCTTCTTCATATTTTCCTGCTCCCAAGATATGAATACATGGTCTGTCAAATTTTCAGATCGTTTTACCCAGGCAAAATGTAATAAGGGCGATTTGAAAATGACCAACTTCCCATTTAAAATGCATTGGAGCCGATTTTCTATACCGGTGACGCTAGAAGATGGGATACTAAAACGCGGGGTGGGTGAGAAGGGTTTATACAGCAGGTTGAAGTTAGGTATCTAGTGTAGTAGTATAAACGTCTTTGACACACCCCTACAGTCTTGGTATAAAAAGTGTAGAAAATGTAACCCAAGCAAACAGAAGATGATCTCTTCTGTTCACCCAATGTTCACCGTTTAAATGGGCACGTTTTCCAGTGACGTCACGCAGTGAGTTATTCATGGTTACTGTTAGCAAAAATACCCATCTTGGTTCCAACGAACCAGGGATGTTAAGCCAATCAATAAAGCTTAAACTTATGGCGTTTGCTTACGACCTTGAAAATATGGCTGATGCATAGCTTATGAATTGATTGGCTTAAGCTTATGGCTTATAGCTTAAACTTATGGCTGGCTTAAGCTTAAACTCATGGCTTATTTGTATTTCCAGCAATCGGTATGAGCGCTATAGTCGAGGTAAGTTGTTCTGTTATCAATTTTGGAAGAAATGGTAATGAATAGCCGTTAACATTGTGTGTGGGATATTGGTTCGAAAAGCATGAAATAAAAAATGTTAAGATAGAATTTAAATACTTAAAGCAGGGATGGCAAACGAAACGAAATAACGATTGATTTTTGTCTAAAATATTGAAACGAAATAACGAAACGAAAAAAAAAATGCCATCCCTAGTTTTCTGATTTGTGATATTTAGGATCGGCTACTAGTAGCCGAGCCTATTGCAACCACTTTCTAGGGTCGGGTACCAGTAGCCGAGCCTACTGTAATCGAAATTTCATTTCTTTTCCCGGGTGAGTTCAGTAAATAGCAGGGATGGCAAACAAACAAAATTACTAAATAACGAGTGATTTTTGTCAAAAATATTGAAACAAAATAATGAAATAAAAAAAAAAGATTTCGTTTGCCACTACTGATTTAAAATTTCAGATTTGAGAAACAAAAAAAAATCATGAATCAGTCGAAAAAATATGGCTTATGCTTATGGCTTATAGCTCAACAGCACATTTGGCTTAAACTTATAGCTGACTTAATTGCCCAAAAACCTTCAGCTTATGGCTTAAATCTTATAGCTTATGGCTGACTTATCATCCCGTGCTCGATACGTTCGTTAGAACCAAGATAGGTATTTTTGCCAAGGTTTGAAAAGATTCTAATCCAAATGATTGGAATCCAGTTCGCGAATTCGAAAAAATGGATTCGAATCCGTTTCTGGGAATTGTATTTGTCTCAGTGATTCGAATTCAATGGATGACCCGGATTTGTAACATTTATTCGAATCTTTTTCGTGGATTCGTCGGAATTTTTTAGTCAGCCGTATTAGGCGCTGAAGTCGCTTAACATGGCCATCCGTTTTGGTCACTTTTCTTCTTTTTTTTTTAATGAAAAAAAGATCAAAAATTATAGTCGTATGAGATTAAAAGTTCTTTATTAATCTCATACGACTATAGGTTATGGGCCCAGTCATATTCGATTTCTACCGTTTCAATTTCGTTATCATCTTCTTGTATTTCCGAATCTTGTCGTTCGTCAGGACTGGCGTTTTCATTCTTTTCGATTTCTTCGTTTTCTTGAGTTCTACTTAGAAAAATAACATTTCTAGACACAATAAAATTTTTCGAATTAATCAAATACACTTTGTAACCTTTCGTATCGGGTTGATATCCTACAAAAATCCCTTCATCACCTTTCTTATCAAACTTCTTTCTTTTCTCGTCTGGTATTTTCACAACAACATTCGCTCCAAACTCTCTCAACTCACTCACATTAAAAACATCTTTCTTATAGAACAATTCAAACGGGGTTTTATTAACGACACGAGACTTACTTACTCTATTTAGAGTGAATACTACGTACGAAAGCGCTTCCGCCCAAAAGCATTTATCTAAATTACTATTAATCAGCACCGTAGTTACCCCTTCTAAGAGAGTACGCATATCCCTTTCGATACGTCCGTTTTGCTGCGGAGTAAACGGGCAAGTAAGTTGATGGATCATTTCAAGATTGGACAGGAGCTCATCGATTTCGCTGTTGACTTCTTCAGTACCGTTGTCGCTTCGCAGATACTTGGGATTTTTTCCTGTAAGATTTCTTACTTGTTCGAAGTAATCTCTGAAACATTCTAACGTCTCCGTTTTACTTTTTAAAAAATAAACAGTTCTGTATTTGCTGAAATCGTCTTTCAAACACAAAGCACATTTAGAACCACCTAACGACAACATAGGTGAAATCATTAAATCAGAATGAGTCAGTTCACCCACCTCGCTCGTAGCTGAATCACTTTTCTCATACAGTAGCTCGGCAATCTTACCTTTTACACAATCGACACACTTGTAATCTTTTGGCAAACGTTCATACTTTAAATCTAATCTATTTAATAAGACCTTTGTATATTCCAAATTTTGATGCGCGAAACGTTCGTGCCATTTAACCAAAGATAGATTGCATTTAGCCAAAGACGTATCACTACAACTATAATCGATATCATTACGAATACAGATAACATTCATTGGGATTACCCACAACTTATTATCATCTAACGTAGCTGTAATCTTAAAATTACCCTTTTTCAACACAAAATTTGTAACTGTCAGTTCTTCAACTGACCAACCAGAAGTTAACAATTTATGCACGGATATCAAATTCATGGGCGACTTTTCATTTAACAAAACGTTATTAAAAAGCAATTCGCAGTTATCATTGTCACATTTGACAGTGCCCATGATACTAATATTTAGCATACTATTATTACCTACAACAATTTCAGCGTTTACTGATTTCAAAGTTTCAAAATATTTCTCATTGTTGCACACATGCTCAGTACAACCGCTGTCCAAGATCCATTTATCTTGATTGATATTATTACGACTGGCGATTCCCATACATGCGACCGTAGGCTTATCACTTTTCTGATCCGCTGTACAATTCTTGGTGAAATGTCCTTTCTGCTTGCATTTATGACACTGGGCATTCGCTCTTTTTTCCAGGACAGGACAATTTTTAACAAAATGCCCTGATTCTTTGCAGTACTTACATACTGACGAATTTGAGTCTTCACTTTTCTTGGCCTGGTCACTGTTTGACCTTTGCTGCTTGCATTCCGATGCTTTGTGACCCAAACCATTACAGGAATACCACTTAACTGCATTTACTAAGGCTACCGAAGATACTTTCGAGTTTTTGGATTCCCTTTTTTGGTCGAACTGCCTCTGTAGTCTGGTGTCTTCTGACGCAACTGCCTGGATTAAATCGTCCAGATTGATGTCTTTAACTAGTTTTGTGGCGGAAACGATACCACTGAATCTCGGAGGCAACGCCTGCAGTAATTTGGCTTTGAAAGTTGAATCAGTCATTTTGTTGTCATCTAAACTGTCAATTTTCTGCCGTATCAACTCCAGTCGACTTACGTTTTCAAGGAATGACTTACCATTGTCATATTTGAAAGTCTGGAAGTCTTATTGGTACCTGTCGAGATCATCTGAGTTCAAGCCATAAAGGGTGTTCAGTTTTGACAGGATATCTTCAGCGCTTTCTAGGTGCATTACACTGCCAATCACGTTCGTGGAAAGAGCATTTACAATCAATACTTGCTTTTTCAACTCAAGTTTAGCCTGATTCATCTTTTTTCTGGCTTCAAGAGCCTTTATAGCCAATCGAATGCAAAAGCTCCATTCTAGGTAGTTGCTTTTTCCCAGTAACTTTGGCAATGAATTCAAATTCTGAGTGTGGTTGTTCTCCATGACCAGAAATTAATGGAAAAAAGTTCACGAGGGCAACGAGACCACGTCGAGTTCTATAAAACCACGAGTTCAAGTTCATGGCGAACAATTACAAAACATATCGCCAAAATCGCGCCGCTAGGAGGGCTGGGCCCATAACCTATAGTCGTATGAGATTAAAAGTTCTTTTAATCTCATACGACTATAAAAATCGTAATAAAAGCTACAGAATTCCTTGTGGCCTCCTCAGTTAAAAAATTTAATTTAATTTCTTTGGAAACTACATTGCTGGAAGTACGTTTACTATGATTACCTCGAATAAGATCCAGTTTTTGGAGTATTTGGTCTTTATGTAGAAAGAAAGAACAAAAAAATGTCAACGATTGCTGAGTGAGTAAAATAGGTATCGTTTATTATGATTTTGTAACAAAAAAAGATTCCATAATTCCTAGATTCGATGATTCGTGGATTCGAATTCATGAATCCATTCCATTTATTCGAATCCGATTCAATAAACATTAATCATTCTCGAATCATATTCGAATCCAAAAAAAGGTAGTGATTCCTGATTCGTGGATTCGGATTCGAATCCAATTTTAGTGGATTCGTTTTCAACCTTGATTTTTGCTAACCGTTGCCGTAACCGCCGTAATTCACTATATGACGTCACGGTTGGCCCGATAAGCGTGTTTGTAACTTGGTTTGTGACGTTGAATAAAACAGCCGCGCCGAAAATTTTGGACGACTTTGGGCTACATTGCGTGTTGAAAATGGCGACTTCACTTTATCAGCATCTGGTCACCTAGCTCGGCATGTCCCGCGCCGCGTCGGTACTCGGCCCTCGGCGGTCAGCGCTCTACCGTAATGCTGCTGTTGTCAGTTGTCAATAAATTTTCAATTAGCATTTATCAAGACAACTTATTCATTAGTCATTCGTTGAAGTTTAAATAGTTTTTGTGCATTTTGCGAATCGGATCTGCGAGTTAGATCGTCACGCTGTTCTTTTCGTTTTCCTACGCGCTTCGATTAGCTTTCTCGTTCCACGTGAAATCAGTCTATCATTAATATTATTAATCAGGTATGTACTTTGTTTTATTTGGAAGAATCATGCCTCTATCCTATATACATATTTCTAAATTATCCTTTGTCATGACTGGTGACTAGAGAACATTTGATCAGATGAGTGAAATGGCGATTGCCGAAGCTGTTGTATTGGCTAGAGAACGTTCACTCGTGACCTGAAAAGGTTATTTGTATTCAGGTAAAGCGCTAGATAGGAGAGTTAAGATCGTCCGCCATTTTGACGTCAACCGCGCCCGTTGATGCCGAAATGACTTCGCGGTACTACACGGTACGCTCCGCATAGTCGGATTCGGCATCGACGAGCGCAGTTGACGTCAAAAAGGCGGATCGTACCTACACGAAGTATAGGTATATGTAGCATTGAGCCCTAGTTCAGGGTGTTCCACGACCGGGAAAAGCCGGGAAATTAAAATCGTCGGGAATAACCGAGAAATTTGTCAAACATACGGGAACTTTTCCAAATCGCTCAATTGTTCGGGGCCCTGAATTTTTTTTTCTAAATAAAATTGAAGGTTACGTCTGTTTGGCTTATAAGTAGTAGTAAAAAAAGTCACATGTTGTATCTTACGCTGCATAAAAAAATTTCCATGACAATTATATGAAAACAACACGGCGCTAAACCATCCAGGAGCTCTCTGCTCCATCAAGGACCCCCGCTTGGGTGGGCTACCCTTCAACAATCTTCACCACAGCTGTCCTCCCCCATCACAGTCACTTTCCTCCATCATGCTCCTCGCCCACCGTAACGGCCTGCCTCACCATGGCCATCCTCCCTCTCCAGGAGCTTCCTCATCCATCGAGGAGCCCTCCCCCGGGGTAGGGTACCTCTGGTGAAACGTGAGATCAAGGTATATAGGGGAGGCCACCAAGAATTTATCCCCTCGAAGGGGAAGGCGGAGATGGCTTTTCCTGTTTAGTGGATAGAGAGCCCTCGTCCATCACTGCGACCTTCCTCCTCCCCACCATGAACCCCCTCCCAAAAGTAGGCTACTCCTGGGGAAATGAGCAATTAAGAGGCAGGGTAGGCAACCCGCAATGGGTTTTCTCCCCGCGGTGGGGGCGGCTGCGGATTTTACTAAGCTCCCGCCCCCACCTTGGACCCCTCCCAAGGAGGCCGCTCCAGGGTTAGGGTACCTCTGGTGAAACGTAAGATTACGGTACAGAGGAGGCCACCAGGAATTTATCCCCACAGAGGGGAAGGAGGAGACTGTTTAGTGTACAGAGAGCCCTCCCCCAAGCTCCCGCCTCCACCGTGAACCCCCTCCCAAGGTTAGGCTACCCCTGGAGAAATGAGCAATTAACGGGCAGGGTAGGCAAGCCGCAGTGGGTTTTTGTCTTCTGGAGGCGCTGGTGGCCGCGGATTTTACGAAGCTCCTTCCTCCAACATGAACCCCCTTCTAAGGGTGGCTATCCCTGGAGAAATGAGCAATCAAGGAGCATGGTAGGCAATCTGCAATGAGTTTTTTTCTCCCAAGGAAGCCGCCTCGGGGTAGGGTACCCCTGGTGAAACGTGAAATTAGGATACAGGGGAGGCCACCAAGAATTTATCTCCACGGAGAGGAAGGAGAATGTGGCTTCTACTGTTTAATGTATAGAGACCCCTCCCCCATCACAACTCCTCCCTTCCCTAAAGCTCCCTCCTCCACCATGAATCCCTCCCAAAGGTAGGCTACCCCTGGTGAAATGAGCAATCAAGGAGCAGGGTGGGCAACCTGCAGTGGGTATTTCTCTACCGGAGCCGGCGGCGGCGGATTTTACTTAGCTCCCTCCTCCACCATGAACCCTCTCCCAATGGTAGGCTACCCGTGGAGAAATAAGCAATTAAGGGGCAGGGTAGGCAACCCGCAGTGAATTTTTTCTCCCAGGGGTGGCGGTGGCGGCGGATCTTACTTTTTTAGTGTATTAAAAAATTAATTTGAGTTGGAGGGCATTCTCCAGCCCTGGCTGGATTGGTTTCCATAGAAATCTCTCGTACGTAATAAAAATTTGGCTAAATGATCGGGAGCTTTTCTGGACAGAGGCAAGTCACCAAATGTCCAACGAGCCTCCGTCTCGCCATTCTTGAAAGAGCGTCGCCGCTAAATTTGAACACCGATGATTTGCGAAAGTCTCTCGGCGTGTCGTTCTGGGAACGAGAACTTGAGGGAAAAGTGAGTCATTTTATCGTTCTGTGGTCTGAGTGAAATTTTAATTTCGTCAAATTCGCCTGGAAATGAAGGAGTAGGCAAAACATCGGAATGTGGCTACACTGCATGCACTACGAATCTTCGCCATTCAGATGACGCTTGTGCTCCCCCCCCCACGGTTATTATTTCCTCAACATTTCTCCAACGAGTCCTATAAAGTGGGGAATGGGACTTGAGGGAAATCCTGCGTTTAATTTGACCCCCTCCCCAAACGGGTGTTCCTTGTTTTACAAATTTGGAATTTTTGACCACTGTATCCTGTCGCCCATTCCTTTCCTTTTTTTTTTTTTTTAACCATTACATATCGGGGGGAGCTTTACGTTTTTCGATTTCCAAACCAAGCGAAGCAAGAAAACCTTATTCCTTGCGGAAAATCATATGTGAAAAAGAGTGGCCATCCTATCGCTGTTCATTCGAGCGAACCTGTAGGAACTCGAGAAGACAATTTACCGAAACCCGATGGATGAGATTTGTAAACCAGTCAAAGAATTACGAATTTGTATTTATTTCATTCTCGTTGAGTATCTTGGCCTTTAGTGCCGTCTCTTCTAACGAGCGCATCAGCTTTTTCGAGTAGCTTTCCTCTACGTCGAACATCGTACGTAACCTGGCTATCGCTATTGTCGGGCTGGTGTCCAGATTCGACTCGGCTTGTTTCCATTCGTCCAGCGTCTCCTCCAGCCGACGTTTCTGATTCTGCAGGTGTTCGAAATCGTCGCGCAGCCTTTGATACTGGCTGGTCATCTCGAGCAGAAACTTCTGGTACTTTTCGTTATCGTCGCGTAATCGTTTTAGCTCTAGCTGCAGCATTCTCGGCTCTCTTTTGAGCTGCGCGTTTCCCACCTCCGCAGTCGCCCGCTCGTCTCGGTAGCGCCGCAACTCCGTTTGCATTTCGTTTTTCTCGCTCTCCAGCTGCTTCAGTCTGGTCGCGAACAAGTCCTCTTTGACCCGCGTATCCTTTTCGATTCGGTTGTGCAGCTCCAGGCAGCCGATGATTTCGTCCTTCGCTTGCCTATGCCGTAGCTCTAACTCCCGTATCTGGCCGCGCAGCCTCTCGTTCTCGACTTGTATCGCGTCCACGTTGGCTGCCATAACGTTGAGCTGGTGGCGTGTCGCCCCCGCGCCGTCTACCTGGACCTGGAGCTCGGTCACTTTCTGCGTGAGCGTCTCGTTTGCATTCCGCAGCTGGACCAGTTGCTCGTCTAGGTGGACGTTCGACTTACGCAGCTGTTGGTCGGACTCGTGCAACGCGTTCACGGCCCGCGATAGGCCAGTGGCCAGCGTGTACCAGTGGTCTCGCGACTGCTCCATGTGAGCCAGCGTTTGCTCGACCCGCTCGTTGGTCATGTCGGCTCGACAGAGCGCGATCGCGTCGAAGGTTTCGGCTAGCGAGCGGGACAGGCTGTCGACCAGCGCGGTGGCGTCGTCCGCCGTGGCGGAATCGCGATCCGGCGGCTGCAGACTGCGCAGCAGACGCTCGACTCGGTCTTTCAGCACCGCTATCTCTTCGTCCTTCTCGGCCAACAGCTGCTCGTTGACAGCTCGCATCGAGGAGCTGACGCTGGCGGTACGCGCCGTCGACACGGAGCTCGCTTTGACGCTGGACACGCAACTCTGGCTCGAGGTGTCGCCTTGGGAGTGCGCGGAAGCCGACCCGGGTAGTATGTTGGCCAAATCGTCGGGTCTCGAAGCCGTTGTTGCTTTCGAGCTGGATGTAGACGCGCGTAGTTTGGCGGCTCGCTGAGCTGCTGGGGTGGTGTTCCGGTTGACGGGGGAGTAGTTCGGGTGGTGGAATGTACGCTTATTGTGTCTGTCTTGAGGCTTGACAATTTTATCGGCATTGTAGATGTCCTCGAGCTTGGCGGTGCCGTTTATGTAGCCGGCGATGCGCGACTGCGGTTTCCAGCTCTGGGTGAGAGAGGTCCGGTCGCGAGACGGTTGTTGGTTTCGTCTGTCCATGGCCGTACTTCACGAAGGGAGGTTGAGGTGCAAGAATTTTGTAACGATTTGAAAATGATGCGAACATTGATTCGAACTTTTGTGGTGGCTAGCGCCGGCGAAAGGGTGTATCGGATTTGCGGAAATGAACATTGCTAGGCAGGCGTCAGTTGGGACCGCGTACGCTGCGGAAACGCGATGGTCATTTCGACTTAATGGTTGAGGTCGTTCGTAGTGAGGAGGCATTAAGGAGCTGATGAAAGGGGTAATCAGTTACGAAATCGAACGGTCTGGCGTGGGGCCAGCACAGTACGGTCTTCCAGTTATAAGGTTTGTGTCGTGAAGCGAAATTCACCTTTGTAAATTCCGAAGTCATCTTTCTGTCACGCCATCTGACCACTTTTGTTTAAACGAAGAATTATTTCGAATTAACGATATTGTTTTTAAAACTGTCAGTCGCACAGACACCTAGAAATTCCGTATTTCCGGCGCCGATGACTCATCCACACGCGCTCGTGTGTACGCAGTACGCATACGATGTGCGAAAATACCATCGTCATCTCCCACCGACACCTGTTTCGTCAGTTAGAAGCATCACGCCTTCCTCATCCCAAACTACTGGAAAGTACACGACAACCAATTAGTAAATTTCTAAATTCGACAACCGGACTCAGACGTCACCTCCACTCCCCGGCGATCTATCAAAACCCCAGATCATCGCACACGAGTTCATTACACTTAAAAGTCGTCTCATCTAGGAGAACCCCTTCTTAAGTAGGTCTAGCTCGAAGGTACAAAGCTCGGACCTTATAAACTCTTTACACGGGCCGAAATCTCGGTCTTGATTCAGTCTTGCTCTCTCCAAAAAGTTCAGTGGAGACTTCGTTCACGTCTCTCGCATCCAGATCAGGGACTTAGAAAATTGATGTACCCATAACTGATCTTATGTCGTGTCGTATGCTCTCCAAAGCTTAGTGGCTAACCGTTGTAATCTTTCAATAATGTAAAATCTAAGGATTGCCGAAAGTGTTGATAAATCTATCCAAATTAATCTGACTCAGCCAAGTCATTTGTCATGCCGAGAATCTCTAATTCGGGGTTTGTTACCAAGCAGCCTCTCAAGCCCACGCTGTGGACTCTTCTGGCCATCGTCAATCTACTACACCAACCAACAGAAGCCCGAGAGGCTCTACGACCTCGCGACAGTTTGGTATTCTGGAAGGTGGGAAAGTCTGCCTTGGTGAGGGGAGTCAAACTAGAGCCTCGACCTCTCGTTCTGCATCTTCTTTATGATGTCGAGACAAAGGCCGACACCCGATTCCTTTCGTCAACACTTCCAGAACCATGGTGTCCGGCACGAGACGGCTAACTACGCCGTCGCTATCGCTCGTGTTGCTGCGGGGATCGATCGTTGTTGCCGTTCCGCTCTGACTATTACTTTTGCTGCAATAACTCGTTGCAATGTCTTCAAATGCATTGGCTGTAGCACTACTGACCTATAGCGTCCACCCGCCCCTAACACTAAAGAACAAGCTTGATACTGGACCCAACGTACAGTGAGGCCGAATTCATCGGATCTCTATTGGCCGTACACCTACTTGACTCGGCAAGCGGGACTAGTCCACACTTGACCTCACAATCCGACCCCCTGCCTTCAGGCAGTCAGCCCGACTTCCAGCTGTAGGTTCAGGGTAGCCACTTTTTGGTAAACTGAGAAAAGTTCATGAATTTTGTCAGTCTGGGAATTTCTATAATTTTGATCAGAACCAAGCAACTTTTTGAGAATAATGAGAATTAAAGATACACTATTTTTCAAGAATAAATAATGTCAGCGTGCAGCGTAAGACTTTTTTCTTTTACAAAATTCATCTTCACCACGGTACAGAGGTTCATAAATTTGTTGTCAAAATTGTTTCCGAAACAGTGGCGATTTAGTTTTTCCTTGTAAAGAGTATTATTATTCGAGTAAATTGATGTTAAAAATTAAGGTAATGTAGATGTCTAGTTTTCTTTAGAATTTTAACAACGTAATCTTGAATTTCATAGTAATCAATGAGTATCAAATATAATCTCAAATAGTAAGTGTACTCAAATCCGTGTACAATACTACAATACTAGCTAAAAATAATGTCAGGCAAAATTTGGAAAATTGGTCAGTAGTAAATGGGTCGTTTTGGAACACGTGACAGACTACTAACTCCAGCAGATAAGTTGTGTGCAGGCATCCTATAATAAATTTTTTTTTTTAACTAACTTATAAATATATACTAAACTAAAACTTCCTGACAATATCATACAAGTAATTTTTTTCCCCCTAACTAACTTAGAAATGGATACTATTCAATAAAAGGGAACCAACCCACATTTGTAAACAGAATGAGTTATTAGTATTGTTGGAACATCAAAAAAAGCTTACTAGTAAACGCAGTGCCGTATAGTTTCCACATTGCTCTAAAAAGCAGATTTTGTGGATTGGTTCCCACTTGTTGAACAGCGTCCAAATATATACTACTATGAAAACTTGCTGACATTGTTATACAAATTATGGACTTATATTTAATTTTTTTTCAATTTTTTTCAATTTTTTTTTTTTCCTATTACTAAAACTTATAATATGTATTTAATTCTAAGTTAAGAATATTTCCAACCAATACCACATATATCCTCACTAGCTGGTTGATAGCTGTGATTCTATAAATACTTGTTTTAGGCAGGGTTTTTTTTTGTGGGGGCGCACAGTACCCCCTAAGTAAATTTTGAAAATATTAGAAAATTCCCATAAAAATTGAAACAAATGAAAGAATTTGATTATCCAAGTACAAAATCAATTAGCGTGCCCCCAAAAAAGAAGTGATAAAAAGGCTTGGTTGTAGGTATGTACTTTACTGAGTGCTTAACATATAGAGTTGAACATGTGAACTTTACACATAGTGTTGGTATCAATTTTACCCATATAAATATCTAAATCCAATACCTGAACTTTACCTTCTAATACTATTGATGGATATTTCACACATTGAGACCCCTTTATAAGAAGGATATTAGTGTGATTTAATATGTTTGGTCGTAATAAAGTTTCTATATGCTTATACTTGATAATCCCTGAACTCTAAAGTAAGCTGTAAATATTCTTTATTAGAAAATTAACTCTTTTTTTCATTTTTAGTGAAAGGTTAGTGTAATGACATAGTAGTTTGAATACAAAATGTGAGGCAAAAATATAAAAAAATGGTTAATTTTCTAATAAAGAACATTCACAGCTTACTTTGAAGTTTAGGGACTATCAAGTTTGAAACATATTGAAACTTTATTAAGACCCAACTTATTGAATCACGCTGATATCATTGTTATGAAGGGGTCTGAATATGTGAAATATTTATCAAGAGTGTTAAAAGGTGAAGTTTAGGATATTTATATAGGTAAAATTGATAGCAATATTGCATATAAGTTTCATATATTCAACTCTGCATATTGTGCACTTGGTAAAGTGTATGCGCACAGCAAGTATTTATAGAATCACAGCTATCAACTAGCCAGTGAGGATATATTATGTGGTATTAGTTTGTAATATTTTTAACTTCTAATTAAATATAAGATTTAGTAGTAGAAAAATAATAATAATATAAGTCCATGACTTGTATGACAATATCAGCAAGTTTTGGTAGTAGTATATATTTTTAAGTTAGTAAAAAATAAAAAAAAATTATATATAAATCCACACCTTCTATAATATGTAATGTCAGCAAGTTTTAGTTTAGTATAATATATTTTTAAGTTAGTTGAGGGAAAAAAGAAAAAAGGTTATTATGGGGTGCTTGTGCAGGACTTATTTGCTGGAGTTAGTATTAGTCTGCCATGTGTTCCAAAACGACCCATTTACTACTTCGGTCTTGAAAACCAGGAAAAATAAAAAAAAATCATTCTATTAAAAAGTAGCTACCATGAAGGTTGGAAACCTACTGGAGTAAAGCAATGGAGTCTATTTTCCCTGTGCAGTCATCAAGTCAGATAGACGATCATTCCCAGCGTGAAGGCATGAGCAACTCACTCCATTCCAATTATGACGTGCAATGAGTAGCCTGGAGCTACAACCCCCTTATTGATTTTTTATTTTTATATATTTCCCCAAGGGGCGGCCATTCCGGCACCTGATCGGTGGCTCCGAGTAATCGCGAATATTTTCACGAACTTATGTTTTAGATAATAAATTTCTTGTCACATGGGGTCCCCTGTTTTGCCCAGCTTCCACCCTAAGGTTTCTCGCTAGGTGCTGCAGGGGACCCCTCGTGAATATCTTAGAAGTTTTAGTGATAAAATTATTACAAATAAATGAAAAGTTGAAAGTACATTCCTGTCGTCAACATTGCTTGGAAAGTCCCCAGTATACGAAAGTACCTGATTTTGTAATTTCGGCCAACCTTGTTGAAACTTCGTGACTGATGTGTGGTACCTTTTCAGGGTAGAAATCGTGCTATGGAAAAAAGAAGAAGGACAGATGTGGCGATGTCTGATCGAGACGGACAATCGTGGCGAGGAAGTTGTCGATCCGGAATTGGTCAAAGAAATTCACGAGCGGCTGTCGCACTTGTGCTCTGAGAATGAAGTGAGTTCTCAGTTGTCATTTATTGCATGTATTAATCGGTGAGAATGAGTCCCGAAGCCAAAGTTGAATCTAAAATGATCATGTACAAGTTCGCTGTCTTTTTGCTTCCTTAAAGCCTGGTGCCTTCCGCTACTACCTCCGCCTTCTTCGTGGATGAGAGGATCCAATTAACTATCTCTTTGTACCCTACTGCGCCATGCCACTATCTCCACCTTCTCCGTGGATAAAAAGATCTAAAAGCCTAGATTCCTCGTCATTCCTCTACGACCTTTTCCCGAAAACTGGTGAGCATGGGCTTTCCAAGTCGTGAAAATTTTCAGCTGCATCTTAATGAATGTTGAGTTACCAGAATATTGAGGAATCTTGAAAGAACGGAGTCTAGATGATAAAATGTTAGATGCAACCTGTCTAAAGGAGTCTTACCGGAATATTTAGATATCTTGAAGCCTATATGTATATCGGTGCAGATGGGTTTGAAAATGCTCAGCGGCCTCTTGAGTGGTGATAACACATTACCAGCCTTGGCATGTTTTGAAAAGTACTCACATGATGTTGATGAGTGCAGAGTATTAACAGTTTTAACCATCCGCGAATATAGTCTTAACGAGTTTCAGTGAGTTTCAGAAGACTCTTGAGTGATATTAACTAAATCTATATATCAATTTTAGCGAATCTTGAAGAAGTTCTGAGAGTCTTCAGGAGTTTTATTCAGTTTTGACGAATCTAGGTACTAGTTTCGACCAGGGCTGTTCCTCCACGTGTAAAAAAAGTTTTTCGACGTTACGTGGAAAATAACGTATTATAATGATGTAAATGTAAAATATTAGTAAAATGGACGGTATTCAACGAAAGGGAACCAACTAGCAAAATCCGCTTTTTAAGAACACGTGATTCGAAGTTTGAGAACCATGTAGAAACTCTATGACTTGAGTGCGGATTTTTTGGCTTTATTGAGGTGAAAATTTGGCTCTGAAAATTAGATTTTTGGTAGTGTTTGGCAAAATCAAGAAAAAACGGGGAAAAAACGAAAAAAAACTTAACGAGACGAAAATACACCCATTTACTTAGAAAATTTCGTATTGTACATAACTGCAAGATGTTTTTCAACATTTTCTTGGACAAATCTAAGGCGTCTATTTTTGCCTTCTTTCAAGTTTCATCTACCTTAGATATCTATGAATCATCATGCATGTTATTTCATGAATCGTTCTAAGATATAAATATTGAATTATCTTCATTTTCGTTCTATGTAGAAATAGTACGTCTAAAATCAATGGCTCTCGACACTTACTTCATTTTCGACGTTTATTCCACTTTCGGCATTTTTTGGCAAAATAAAATGTTTTTTCTTAGCCCCCGCTTTCCCCCGCCTAATGTAGCCATCCATTTTGGTCACTTTTTTTTAGGGTCGGCACAGCCGAGCCTTATACAATGGGGAAAATAGGTAAAAACGTTCTGCCTAACGCGACACTCGCGCTTCCGGTTTAAAATGTAAGTGCATATGTGGACAAACAAACGAGATGAATTGCGTTTGCTTTCGACAGTGGCACTTGTGGTTTTAAATGTAAAAGTGAACGTAATCGTGTGTAAAAGAAACAGGAAGATAGTTTTACATCGTGCTTACTATCCGGAAGTGTCGAAAATGAGTTTGTTTTTCATTGAATCGACTCTGAAGCAAATTTCTCCCTCAAAAGTGGGAGTCTTAGTCAAAACTCGAAATTGGAGGTTCCAAGGAGGAATCACAGAGTCAGCAGTTCTGGTCATTAACTAATCTGAAAGTATTCATATTTTCGAATTTTAATTTCCATCACAGATCGTTTTTAAATCTGTTCATATACTGAAAACTGGCCCTCTCCTCCTTATGAAAATCTGAGCTGAGAATGAAAATATGATGCTATGCAGTCATATAGTACGCATTGAGCCGGGAACATACGTGAGGCACAGGCAACCCAAGACTGAACGAGGCAGCCTTATTCAGTCTTGGTTCGGCCTATTAAGACAGCGCAGCGAATGCCTTAGCTTTCCTCGTGCGGTGTTCGGACTCGATCCGATCATTGTCCGTACATCAGAGTGAGGCAAGCCTGAATTTGCCTGGATCATTGCCTGGTGCGTCGCGTGCCCAACACCCACAAGGCCGAACGAGGTGAACCGAGGCAGTCTTGTTCTCGGGTTGCTGCCTCTGCCTCAAGTGTGTTCCCGGCTTTGTATTGATGACCTTTGAACTTCGATGAAACTGGCGAATCTGATACAAGTAATCCGCTGTGTGTTTCAGGCTCTATCCGATGACACGTCTCCTGGGTTTAATCCGGGACAGTTGGAAGCGTGCGACAACGTTCTTGATGAAGATTCTAGATTGGTAGCTATTGATAGTTCGAGCAAGAAAATTACAAGAGAAGTAAGTTGATCACTTGAATATCTGATTTGCTAGTTCGTTTGAGGTAGAGATAGATGGTAGTCAGTTCAGAATAGATTCGATTTTGTCATTCTTTTCTTTGATTCTGATTCGTTAATTTTCTCTTTTCTTTAGTGTATTTGAATTCTAATTCTTTCCGGAGTAGGGGGGAAGGTGTGAGTTCGGATTCTCGAATTTTTTCTCTATGGAATTTAAGGCAGAATCGTGAATTCATTTGATTGTTCTAAATTAATGTGAAGATTCTGAATCCATTACCCAATCCGAGAATTTGGATTCTAATTCTCTTTTTTTATTTCTTTACAATTCTGGTTTAAGTTGATAACCTTGCCATAGTTACCAAAATGAAATACGTTTCTTCGTTCAAACTAGTAAATTACACTACACAACAATTTGACATTTTTCAAAAAAACAATGGCATGAGAATACATGATTCTATATGAAGATTCAACGAGGAATTTGATGCCGATGTTAATTCATTATAGTTCATTGTTTTTTCCTATCATGCAAATTTTGATGATACTACTAATCGAACAACTATACGCGTTCAGTACTGTTATCAGTATCAGTGTAGCTATTCCTACACGACAAAAAGGAATAGAACGTGAACATTTTAATTTTGAATACAAAAAACGAGAGGTTCTCGAGAAAAATGGATAACGCCATCGTATTCAGCATTCAAAATACAGCCAAAATCATATAATCTCATCCCATTGTTTTTTAGGGCATTTGCCCGCACGCAGCGCTGCAACCACCCTATTGCAATTGCTTTTTCATTTTTTTTTCTTCAAATAAGAGTGAATTGTTTACAGCTCATAGTTCAGTTTTAGCTCAGTTGCGTTTGGATCGTTAGATCGGTCTTAAGGTGGAGGCGTGTGGAAGATGAGAGTGCTAACCTCAACAGATAGGGAGAAAGTAAACTGCTCACACTTTCAGAAAATACGAAAGTATGCATTTTGCTCACACTGTAAAGTGCACACACTGCAAAAGGCAGGGGAAAAGCGTGAGCACTTTACAGTCTCCCGACAGGGGGAGAAGTGTGAGCACTTTACATTCTTCCTTTTCATTGAAGGACGTATTCTGCTCACACTTTACTCGATCGTTACCGCTTAAATTATGTACGGTGTAAAATGGAGTGAGAATGAATCGATGGAGGATAGAGAAACTCTTGCCAGTACAGATAACAGATCAGCGTATGTTATCTCTGTATGTACACTACGTACAGGTATCTGTTCTATTATTGCAAACTCCTAAATACCTATTTATAGGTAATAAAAAGTTTTCAGTTAATTTCGGAACGATCTCGTACATACGCGAATGCTACATTCAAGTTAAGTTTTGTTCCCATATAAGTATATCTAATCATTCGAATTGTAGTTTGCGCTGTAGGTATTAAGGATGAGTATCTCAGTCGATTCTACGTTCATGTTTTAAGTTATTTATTACGTTACATTTTACCCTAAACCTACCTGTTATATTTGCAATTTACCGTAGAGTTACCCGTTAAAGTGGCACTGTGTGCAAAATACTGTTTTCTATATAGAATTACCGATGTGAGCAAAATACATTACAAGTGTGAGCAAAATACATTCAGAATATACTCGTCGTTCTGTGTACAAATTACACTGTGAGCAGTTTACATTTTCAAAATGAAATGTGTGTGCAGATTACATTCGCCCAACAGATTCTCATTCTGGCATATATTTGTTTTATCGCATAGACGTTGGTACTATGTCTGAATATTAGCTTCAAAGCTTAAACATTTCAGATTTGGTTTTGTTTTATCAATACCAGTGTAGGAAGTTGGCGCAACAACACCAGAATGCGGAGAAGCCGGAAGTTTTTGCAGTTTTAGGATAAATTTGAGAAGCCAGAAGTTGGAAGCTGAAAGTTTTTCAGCTTGAGCAAACACCCTCTTACTACCTCACTATCTGCGAGGTAGCTTGTTATGCTGTTGTGTAGTGTTATTTTGCACTGAAGAGTTTTATTGGAAAGATTTGTCTTTCATACTTGAGGGAATTGAGAACTTGAAATTTGACTGTGTTAATCGAAATGTTAGAATTTGTCAAACTAAGAAAGGTGATAGAACTATTGTCAAATGGAGTGATACGCAATGTTTGAATTGGCGTTTAGTCGTTGTGATTCGTCGACGATCATTAATCAGCAATTCTCTTCAGGTACTCTTGAGTGGCCATCAGAAGCTGTTCAATGTACGTACGAACCCGCACGAAGCACCGTACTTGTGTGTGAGGCACGATGTTGATGGCACCCTGTGGAACGTCGACTACAACCGAGACGAACTCTGCCAGCACGTGGGCACGTTAAACGCATTTGGTTACGTGCTCGCCTCCAAGCAGTGGAAGTTCTCGACCTGCTCTCCAGGTAACCAACGAGCGCAAAATTGTTCTCAGCTCTAATTCAATGAATAGCAACGTTTCAAATATTGCTTATGTGACTGACTTGTCTCGAACGCCGTCGCAATCAAGTGACAGACCGTGCTTCGTTACGAGAAATCCAGTGGCATTTATCATACCCGTGTCGCTTAATTTGAATGTTGCTTTCGGGATAGAAGCGTTAAGTAGAGTCAATTTGATTAACACCCTATACCTCTTGTACAGATTTTTCGTATGCTGTGATAGCCACCACCAAACAGAATGTGTTTGTGTACAAGCAGCACTGCGCCGTGAACGGGGATCTACGGAACCGCAAATCCGGTCGTAAGTTTGCCAATGTTGGAAAACAGTTTTTAATCACATTAAGTTGTACGGACGAAATCTTGGGGTTACACGCATCCAACGATTTCATATTTGTGCTCACTCGTTCCTCATTGTTCGTTTATCGTATGAGGAATGTCGACTGAAATAGCCGACTCACGGATAACCCGTGGTGCGATACCACTTGCATTCTTCGGAGGACGATTCAGTTGTTTGGTTCCTATCGATCTCATTTTGCATTTGAGTAAAAAGTGGGTCACTGTGTGAACAACGCGCTTCGAGTGTACAGTATTAAAAGAAAATATCGAAGTTCTAAATTTCGATACAAGCCTGGAACCTAAGTAGCCGATTACCAAATATTATGAGAGCGTGTTTATTGGGTAATTCAGGTGGAGGAAAAATGTACTGACAGTTTTGACGAAAGTTCCTTCCTGTTTACCTTTCGGCTTAAACACGAATACAATTGCTGCCGGTCAGTGCAATGACCTTGAATATGACACGACAGTAATGGAGAGAAGGGAGCGAGAACATGTGGGCTCGCAAGTAGACCAATACCGTATTTCTTATCGTCTCTGATTCATTGATGAATAGAACCGTAATTGGTGGTGAAGTTGATAAAACAACAAGTTTTTTTTGCAGATTTGAGATATAAATTGCAGCTGAAAAATTTTGAAAAATTTATGGTAGATAGTATTCGTGGTAAAACTGGTCCCGAACATTCAAATTTCTTAGCATCTGAACAGGCATATTTCCAAATTTGAGGGAAATGATTTCGGCCCTCTAAAACCAAATTCTTCACATCTTCATATGCGATTCTCGGAAATTCAGCGCGTTGGCTTGCAGCACCATGTTCAAGTTCTCAGGTTTTTTGCTTTTTTTTTAACTGAGATAAACGTGGACAAATAAAAATAAAATGAGAAAGACTCCATTTTTGAAATAAATCCATGTGCTTTGAAATCTGACTTACGTTAAGACGTGAATTTCCTTCAATTTCATCAAAAAAAATCCAACAGTGCTGTGTAGTTACTCTTAACAGCTTGAAGAGATTTGATGCGCGCACACCATCGAGTTGGAAAATACTCTGAGAGACTGGGACTGGGAAGTGACTGATTCTTCAAAGTTGCTTCAGATTCTTGCAAATCACTAGAAATGTAGCTGAGCAGCAGGTTTTGTAGTCTCTTTCGCCAGAGTTTTCCAATCTTGAGACTGCCATTCACAACCCATTTCTTGTACAGTGCCGAATCTTTGAAAGACTTTATGGTGTTCCTCTTTCTTGACTATAGTGGTCTTCTTTTTCAAACTTCTCTCAATCAACCCGAACACCCTATCTGCTGGTAAGAAAGAGTGACCCGTCATGGGGAAAATTAGTTGGATTTCTTCGATCTGAGGCGGAGCATATGTGAGTGATCACTTCGCACACATTGTAAGCACGTCCACGTTTTTATTTTGCCCGGGGCATCCATCTGCCACTAATTGTATACGTTTGAACAAGGCCAAATCCGCCTACTGGAGTTCGTGGAATATAACTGACGCGATTTCGTTTCTTCATTCTCAGTCCAGGTATATAGTTTAACATTGATGCAATTTGATGCTTTGCCCTTAACCACAGCGAGGTTGCAACATTATAGTTGGTGGGAATAGTATGCCATTTGGTCTGAGACTTTTGGTAAGGGCAGATTTTTTTGGCAATCAAACGATAGGAGGTAACAGTCATCTGTCTAATAGAAAGAACTACAAAAGCCACAGCTTTCGATTGCACTAATCTATACTAATTTTTGTAATTTTTATGATGTCAATGATTTCAAATACAGTTTGTATTTGAAACACAAAATCCTAATTTATAATATTAAAAAAAATTCGCCGAACATTCTCGCATCGCGAAATCTGTTGTAGCATTTTTATAAATTACGAAATTGAATTTAAGGGGATGATGACAAATGAAAAAAAGTAGTAGAAGGGGGTAGGTATAAGACAATTTGCAAATTCATTTTTGTGTTACAAATTTGCAAATACACTTTAGTCTCATACCATTATAGAAATTGATTTTTTTAACTAGAAAAAAAATTTTGTAACTATAGTAAAAATCAAAAATCGAAATTCGAAAATCTGAATGCGAAAAAACTCACGAGAAAATTTTGCAAAACCACTGCCCCCCGCGAACGCCCTGAATTTTTATTTACATTTTTTTTTGTCCGCGGGAGGCTGTGGAAACTCTCTGTGTTTTTTTTCACCAAGGCCGTTGATTCACGCATCTGAGACTGATCTAGACCCGGTGTTATATTTTTTTTTCCCACTGCAGTTCGACCTCCAGATACCTGGCGGCATGTGTGCACCCACATCAGCCGGAATATGCCAGAGATTTAGTACAGCGTTTTATCATTGAATGTTACCTACCTAATCAGCGCTGATTACAGAGACTTGGTAACTCGACATCCTGTTGACCTCGAGATAACACTTTTGATTTTCCGCCGTGACGCTGTTCAGTCACATACATTTTGCTATCTCGAGGAGAACTAGCCTAGGTGAGGTGTACGTACCCCCCTCTTTAGCACTTCCGTCTAATGTGGAGAGGAAGCCTGATGTACGGCTCCTAGCTCCGAAAGACTGTTATCTAAAAATCGTATATATATATGTAATGTTCCATGTCTGAATATTCGCAAATAACGAAACGCGATGTGGAGGAATGAATTATTTATTAATGAATTCCTAACAAGCACGTTTCGCGAGTACAGAATAGGTAGACTAAAATAGATAGAGCAAAGAAGCTAAATGGAGAACGTTTTCGATAGCAAGAATAAAATGCACTGACTGAAAGTGCAGTATATCAGCGTAGTGTGAGAAGACGCGAGTAAACGATAAACAGGAGTGAACGAGGAAAAACCCTTCATGATAAGCCATGATAGAAGGTCGGAAGACGAGTCCACATTACATGTATACATGGAAGATCACCTAATAGTGGAGCTATAGATTTATCATCCACTAATTCCGTGTAAACTGGCACATAGTCGAACTCAAACTCCTTCATAAATATTATAGGTTGCCAATGTTCTAGTGAATATGTTGGCGCTTATAAATTCATGGTCAGTAAATTTTCTTTATTTATGCTGTGTATAGTGGTGTCTTTTTAAATGAGTTGGTTTCCACAATCCTTGGCCTCCTACCATGCTTTTGGATAAAAGAGATGGTAAACTGCCTCCTCAATGCACAGGTTATCTTATTACACTCGCCAATTTCTACGGCAAATGGATGCAGGTCTATGTCTTGCCATCTTTTTGCACCCCTCATCCTTTGATCTAGATAGCAGTATGGTACAATAATGTCACTAAATCTAATTTCATCATAATAAAAAATTTGAAATCTATACTTCTCAATTAGATAAACTTACATAAAATTTTCCAAGTGTTCACATAATGACCAACTTGGAATTAATACCTACATAAATTATTTATTAAAAAATTTGGACCTTGATAAATCATTACATCTTTTTTATGATTATTTAAAATTTGCTCTAGTTTGCAGTTCTCTGCGGTTTTTAATTTCGGGATGCATATTCTCCAGATGTGTCGATAAGGAATGTTTCGACACAAAATATTGTTTACAGTGTCGGCACTGTTTTTCATTTTTCAAGTTGAAGTGCAATTTCTTATGCCGCTCAAACAATGCTGCTCTATTTGTTTTGTAATTGCAGTCCCTGAACGGGCATACCAATAAAGGCGCTTGTACTTCCCTCACTGTAGTAGGTATGTCCAAACTGGGTACTTCTGTCCCCCATAATGATATAATGGGCACTTCTGTCCCCCATGATGATGTAATGGGTACTTCCATCACTTGTGTCTGCTGTCCAGGAATAAGAGTAACAGAAGCTGATGGAGGTATTAAACATGGTACATCATGATCATTGCACAACCCACATGTCTTTGATTTTTTCACTTGTGAGCTCCGCTCCTGCTGAGTCTCTAACCACAAATTGAACATTATATTCAGCTGTGAGAAAAATAATAAAATTGGTAGGCAATGGATAGTTTGTAGAACGCAGAAATTCATATCCATTGACACCTGAAATGAAAAATTACGTATATTAGTGAACACCATCAGTAATTATGAATTTTGAACGATTTATTATGAATATTTGTCTATAGAAAGCAAGTAGGTATATTACTAAGATGAAAACGCATTTTTAAAGCCTTCATTGTGGTTTTGTGATCCCATTCCTTCATTTTTTGTTTGTTAATTTTCCAATGAAAAACCGTGGGTATTTACATGAATTTTTGGCTGATTATAATTGATTTGTTCCTAATTGTTCCTAAAAAGAAAAAAGAATTACTGTATATGCTGGAGTATGATTTAGAATGCCAATTTCAATACAAGGATTCTTTCACTGTACAAAATGTGTAATTATTAATTGGATATTGATCAACAAATATAAAATTTCGATGTAGTGTTAAGACTTGACTTAAGAAAATAGTCCAGTCTTATACAGGTTCGAAAATGAAGATTATTACTGTATCTCGAGATTCTTGAATTGTGTTTGCGAAAATAAAAAGAAGAAAGTTGAAAATAAAAGAATGATTATAATGTTCAAAATATTAAGAATTTAACAACACTTGAAACTTGTTATTAAATATAAGAGAATAAAATACTTGAGTACGAAATTATTACGAATAGATGACATGATAGATTATGCATCTGAATGAGTGTAAACTATACAGTAGACTGGTAAATCACAACTAACTAAAAGTCTAAAAAGCACGGTCGCAAGTAAAAGTTAATGCGGCCAAGAAGTTAGGAGAAAAACAGGATGTGGTAAGATAATGTGAATTCTGAGAAAATAGAACGTGGGACGATTATTGATCAAGAAAAGTGTGAGTAGGTTACCTGCAACAACAATTTTAGTTTCTTGTTCTCCTTGTGCAACAAATTGGGTTGGTTATTCCATTCTTGTTGCAATGTTTTCAACTCATTGTGTAGTTCTTCAGTAGTCGCATTAGAAAATTCATCGAATGTTGGAATTTCAGGAGGTAAAATTACTATAGCTGACTGATTCTGTTGCTGATGACAACTGCTTTTTTTTTTAGCATCCTATTAATAACACTAAGATAAAACATAAATAATGAAGTTGAGTTCCTGAAAAAAAGAAATACAAATTTGCTTCCCTTATTTATTGCTTCAAGTTTAGCTCTACAATTTTTAGTTTCATTATTTCCTATTGATTTAGGAGGATTTGGAGTATTGAAAATAGTTGGTACCTACGGCATTAGGCTTGAGCTTTTTCCACCCATTTGCTTGGTTATACTCCCACTGACTATCCTCAAAATGAACCTAAATTTCACATACAATGAAGTTGTACAAATCCACAAAATATACACCAATAAGTATTTATAATGCAATTATATATTTATAAGATCGGTTAAATGAGCACACGAACGACTACGGAAGAATGAGTTTATTAATACAAACAAATTCTAAATTGAAGTCGCTTCAAAAGTGCGTAACAAAAAGAAGCTCTGGGTACAAGCAAGAAAAGCAAACTGAGTAGAGAATAATCGAACTTGGAAGGAAGACAAGTTTAATGAATACATCACGATATTGGCTGATTGGTTGATATATTATGTATAAAGTATGGAGAACGGATGATGAGAAAAATGTAAAGAGATAAGACAAGAATTACGAGATGCCGGAACAAGGCGAAGAAGGTTTGTACATATTTATGTACTTCACAAATTCTCAAGTGTTCTGTAGGTTCAAATTTATCCCTTTGGCAATTGATCAGCCATTGTTTTCTTCTTTCCAAGTTGTTTTTAGCCCTAAAAAATTTAAACATAAAAACCTTTTTTTTTTTCTTCTTTTTTTTTTTTTTACTATTCACACAACCAACTGCAGAACAACCCGACATTTTATATCAAGCATTAAATTAAAAATATCCTTTCAGTGCAAGAAATTAATAAAATTATACCATGAAAAAGAGAAAATTATGTTTATACTTCTGGGAATTGGTATGTGTAAGTCGGTGGTCTGACAAGTATCTAGGAACCATATCCTTCGGGAAAATATTGAAATTACAGACTGATGATAAAATTATGGGGAAGGCTGTATCGTATTTCTTCGTTTTTTTAACCTGTGAAGCGTAAGCACGACACGCATAATTAACTATTCGATTACAGAAATCGTGCTCTCTTAACACCTGTACCTCTACAACAACAATTGTTCCTGAATCTAGTTTGCAAATAGCGTCAACTGATCTGTTTTTTGCTTCAGGACTGGTAGGTGTAAATGTATTTTTCTTGACAGTGATCTCCTTGATTTCACTGATTGGTAGTGTATCATTTAGGAATTCTTTCAGGATTGGTTCATTGTTTCCAAAAACTTCTTTAAAGGCGAAGTCGTTCATCGGATAGGCTCTAAAAGGCTGACTCTAGAAAATTAGGCTCAACCCAGCTGCCTGAAATGTTGGTATGTGGTAGAGAAAAGAGCGAGGTACAGGTTCTACATTTGAACTGTTCGTTTATCTTTCCTCGTTTCGCCATGAGAGAGCGTTGAAATGTTTGTGCCATAAGAGCGTGCACATCATTTGAACTAACCCTGTATTTGAAAGATTGCTGGACATGTTTTTAAGTCAAAGGGCATAGATTTCCACTAATAGTGGCCTGTTTTGGTGATGAATCCCATTTTATATATGTCTTTGTATTGAATGGGAATGGACCAGAATACTGAATTAATATCAAACACAGAGTACCACTTGCATCCTTCAGTTTTTATAATTAGGTCATCTATTAGGGGGAATGGCTGACTTTCAGGTATGATTAATTTATTCAATTCTCGAAAGTCTGCACAGAGCCTATTTTTGTGCCCTTCATCCCCTTCTTTTTTATAGGCGAGTGTGACGAGCAATGCAAGGGGTGGGTCTGATTCTTCTATCATTTCTCTCTCCAATAGGTTTTTAATTTGTTTCTCTATTTCTTGTTGGCTGTTGAAGGATGTACTCAGACTATATGCAAATGAATCTGGTAGTTGTCCGACAACCATTCCAATAAATGGCAAATAGTATTCATCAATGATGGCTATCTGACCATTTTACCATGTTGTCTCCTGGCCACCACTTGTGGTTTCATCGCTGGAACAAATCAAAAAGATTGATTAAAAGAGAGAGAGAGAGATCACAATATATACTACCCATTTAAAGTCTTGAAGCTGCCAATTAGCAATACGTGTGCATAATGTACATTAAAAAATTAGATGTTGAAAATGAAAAATCACACATGCATGTACTTTGTTTGCAAATGCTCGGCAATAGCAAAATGTTTACAGAGTACATTAAAAAATTAAACATCAAAGAAATTAATACAAATACTTTGTTCACATAATCTCTATATTAGATGAGTAGAGGGCATATCACTTAATACAGAGGCAGAAGCTAACAAATCAGCAGTGAACTGGGTACTAGTAACCACAGAGCCCTCCATATTAAATACTTCAGGATTAGCCACCCACACCTCATGCACTCCAGTTACATATTGGCATCTAATACCTGGCCTAAATCCGTGAGACTGTTTAATGGTGCACTTTCTCAATAAACCATAGTATTCATCAATGATGGCTGTCAGACCATTGCGATCTACACCACCCATTTGAAGTCTTGAAGTTGCCAATTAGCAATATGTGTACATAGAGTACATCAAAAATTGAACGTTAGAAATGAAAAATCACACATACATGTACTTTGTTTCCAAATGCTCGGCAATAGCAAAACGTTTACAGAATATGTTAAAAAATTGAACATCAAAGGAAAAAAAATACAAACACTTTGTTTGCATAATCTCCGTATTAGATGAGTGCATTGAACATAGGTATGAACATTACAATATAAAAATATAAAACCTAATACTTACATCAATTTCAAACAACAACAAAAAATATTAAATAAGAAGGAAATGAAGAAACGCAATACAAGAGTCAGCAAAAATGTTATACATTGTTGGTATAAGAATGAGATACAACACCGCAGTATGCGACACCCTTATAAATTGGGATAATAGTTTATAGGTTTGTAATAAAAATTCAAATAATCTATAAGACAGCGATGTACTTTGTTGAGAACTGTACCATTCACATACATATATGGTGTACACTAAAAGCTTAACACGTTTGCTGCCGCGTTGGTCAATTAACATTTTTCTATGTAGCACTACAAAATTGTCGCGACTCATAGTTTAGGAACCACTGGTCTAATATATATGAAAAATTCAATTTGCTGAAATCTGGCGAATGGTGTTGGGTTGTTAGTATATTGAGTACTAGCTGGACTGAGGATGAAGGTTTTTCCATTTTACTGGATGTTTTATCAGATTATGATAGCGTTGGAAGCGGCAATCTGCCAATTTTATTATATGTTATCCCTGGAAAAGATCTTTTGAAATTCGAATCCCTGGGAAAGGTCCTTTGAAATTCCACTACCAAGAAGAGATTCGCCATTGGAAGTGGATAAAAATGAAAATAGTGACTCCATGGCTGCAGTAGCCTGCATGTAGACAGGGGTTCCCATGGGTAGGGTAACAGAAGAAAGATTAGTTATGATTTTCTTTTCGTCTCCCCGAGAGTCAAGTTGATGGTGGGGTAACTTTGCCTGGTTATAAGTGAAATTCCTCTGTTATATTCTAGAACATTCGATGATTATGTTTGCTGACCCTATACCATATTTCTTCAGCTTCCCTCTCTCTTTGTACTTAACAAAAGGGGAAAACTCCCTGATCACTAATCTCCTGTGAATGTCTTCACCCTCATAAGTTTTTTCTTCATATTTATTACTTTCTAAAGCAGGACTCTTCCCAGCTTGTTGATGCCTCTAAGAACAGAACCATATTTTTGTGTTTCTCAAATAGAGTACATGTCAAAATTTCTAGAAAGAACCTCCTATAAAGAAACTGAGTTCTTAAATTGTTAGGTTCTCGCATAGAGAAAGTTTTGGAGGAGTAACCACTTCCATTGCTGTCAGCACTCTTCTTCTGATTTCACACAGGATCCTTTTTTTTCAGTCAGTTAACGCTGTGTTGTATGAGAAACTATTAGGAACATACGCGTTTATTTATCGTTTTGACACGTGAGCATGAGAAGTTTTACTAAACAAAACATTCCTATGTAACATATGTACCACGAAAAACTATGTACAGATAAAAGTCTGTGTTATAGAAGTCGATCACGGTGGAGAACACCGCATTTATCAAAGAAATATTTTGTTTCCCATTTACACAATATGATCACAAAACGCGTGTAATCCCAATCTCATTCTTATCGATAATTAATATGAACTGAATACTATGTATTTGGAATAAATTACCAACCTGCAATATCATTACTTCTATTATGTCTGTCTGTTATGTTCAGTGTAAACTGAATATTATGTATTTGGAATTACTAACGGGCGATATCATTTCCATTATTCATGTTCCTTTTATGTTCAGTACCTACCTTACTCAGTTATCCATACAAAAGAAATTGTGATGACTAATGGATAAGTAATGAATACATACCATATAATACACTCGTAATTATGTATTTCTTGCTGCATCAGCGTACATGGTTAGATTACATGAATTACAGTGTATTGCTGTTGAATATTACTTTTGTTCGTGAAGTATAAATAATTATATGTAAATAAACGTATTGTTTTGTTTGAAAAAGAAGTGGTTTTATTCAGACGTGGCAGATTGAGGCAAGGAGCGCACCCCAGAATGGATTTCATCCCCTGGAACTTTCTTCATTATTTCAAACAATGATTCGGCATATTCGGAAACCTTTGTGGGCAAAATGGAAAAATGTGAAAATACAACAGGCATTTTCCAGAGAGCTTCCGGGCGGACACCTGGTGAAAATTATTCATTTTTTCGCGACAAATTTAAATCCGTCGCTAAGATTGATCTACAGCCATTTTTCGACCCGCTATAGCCCCTTCCCAAATTTTAGAATGTATCTCGGCAACGGAGGGTTAACGCCTAATTTGGATAACGAATTTTAACTATGGGAGAAAAATTGTGTAAAAATAGGTGAATATCTCAATTTTTAATTTTTGGAAATTTTGAAAATCTTCAAAACATCAGGCATTTTTCATGGCGAAAAAATTCTCAGAGAGCTTCCGGATGGACACCTGGTGAAAATTATTCATCTTTTTGAGACAATTTCAAATCCGGCTAAGCTGATCCACAGCCAATTTTCGACCCAATGTAGCCCCACTCCTCAATAGGTATAGCTAAATTTTTGATCGTATCTCGGCAACAGAGGGTTAGTGCCAAATGTGAACAACGAATCTGAACTCAGCGTAAGAAATTTAGTAAAAATAGGTGATTATCTCAATTTTTTTGATTTTCGAAAATTTTGAAAATTTCTCCTCCCACATAAGGCATTGTTTTCGGCGAAAGATTTTTTAGAGAGCTTCCGGGCGGACACCTAGTGAAAATTACTCATATTTTCAAGACGAATTCAAATCTGTCATCAAAATTGACCCACAGTCAATTTTCGACCCAGTTTTGGATCGCGTCTCGGCAGCGGAGGGTAAGCTCTAAATTTGGAAATCGAATTCGAACTCAGCTGAAAAACTGAGTAGAAATTGGTAGTTACCTCAATTTTTTTGATTTTCGAAAATTTTGAAAATTTCTCCACATTTTTGGCGAAAAGCTTTTCGGCAGTGTGACCAGGTGACAAGAAAAGTCGCCAAAGTGACGATTTTTGAGCCCTGCTGGGCGACTGAAGATGGTTGAAGGCGAGTGGCGCTTAATCGTAATGTGGAGTTCCTTTTCCGTCTCAAAACGTCAAAAGAATTCAACACGGTTCTCAGCTCTCTGGATCTCTGAAATAGCTCATAAAACATCATATTTTTTCAATAAGGTACTTTTTCTGGTCTCAAATTGTTGAAGTGGCTCTTGGCTCTCCAGATCTCCAAAATTTATGCCAGCACAACTGATCTGAGGAAAAAGATTAAAAACTACATGTAAATTAGGTTCTTCTTCCGGGTCTCATTGTAGTCAGTGGACGAGGAAAATATTGCAGTGGCGAAAAGTGGTAATTTTTATGTTTCAACATTGGCAACACTGCTTTTCGGAGAGCTTCCAGGCGGGCAGGCACCTGGGGAAAATTATTCATCCTTTTGAGACGAATTCAAATTCGTCGTCAAAATTGACTCATAGTCAATGTTCGACCCAGTATAACTAAATTCTTGATTGTATCTTGGCAACGATGGGTCAGCGCCAAATTTAGGTCAACGAATTTGAACTCAGCGAAAAAAATTGAGTAAGAATAGGTGGTCATCTCAATTTTTTTGATTTTCGAAAATTCGGAAAATTTCCCCATTACTTATACATCAGGCATTTTCGGAAAGCTTCCGGGCGGCCATCTGGTGAAAATTATTCATATTTTCGAGAGGAATTCAAATATGTTGTAAAAATTGATCTAAAATCAATTTTCGACCCAGGTTAGGCTCTTTTCCCCTAATAATCATATTATTTGAGGAGATGAGAATCAAAATTGACATTATCCGCCAGAAATATTTTTCAGGAATTGAGAAAAACTAATGGGAGTGTACTGTGCGCGGCCTGGTGTCGTTTCTCCTGCTAATATGGTAGTCGACAACTCATAAGCCGTGCGTGACGAACATTTCACATCTTCCGTGATGTACCCAGAAACTACAGATGTATGAATTTTGGAAATAGGCTGAAAAAAAAAGCGAAAATCGGTTCTTGTTCACAGTTTTGCTAGGTTTGGTAAAAATAACAATCAGTATTTTTGTGTCACCTTGTGACATAAACGATGATTATTCAAGAAGAACGGATTTTATTATGTATACCTAATGAGTGAAAAGTCGAACTCACGGATTGACTTCTACTTTACAAACTCATTTATCAACTTATAGAAACATGAATAATACTAAACAATAATTCCGAGAAGAAAATGACAGTATTTTGAAACTGACATTATCTATCGGATGATGTCTGGTTTGATTCTAACCATCAAAGATGTTTTAAACAAAACGATGTTTTGTCATTTTGTCAAACGAGCATTTGATTTTTTTTTTTTGTCATATTATGAGTTTTGTCATGTGTGGAGTTCTGTCATTTTGTTTTTTCATGATTATGTTATACCATACCAAATTTTTCTTTGTCATTTTGTTAAAATGCCAATTGGGACTTAAACTAGAGCTCTATAACTTCGTGTGAGTACAATCATCCGCCATTTTGACGTCAACTTTACCCGTGGATGCCGAATTGACTACGCGGTACGCTCGGTATAGTCGGATTCGGCATCCACCGGCGCGGTTGGAGTCAAAATGGCGGACGGTTGTACTCACATGAAGTTATAGAGCTTTACTTAAACCTAAGTTGCATGTGTTGGCAGCACTGTCAGTATGTTCATTGTATTCTTATCACTTTGGGGTGAATTTTCGCGAATAGATCACCCCAAACTGATAACAACACACGCAAAACGGTTGCCTATGGTAGCGCTACCTAGGTGAGGTTTAAACACCAATACCTATCAGCAAGTATTTTTACACGCATTCCAATTCCACCAATTACTAGTGTTATTCCAATAAAGGTTTCGTGGTAGTCAATAACTGCATCTTGAAAATTAAAAAGCTTAAGCTTTCCATAAACATATCTAGCAGAACAGCAGAGCAGTTACAAAGCTGTCTGGTGGCAAAGTTTTAAATTTCAAAACTGACTTAGGTTGTTTTCACGGGAAGTTCTTCAAATCATTACCTTATTAGAGACGTTAAAGAATACCCAAACTAACAAATATAACAATAGCAACTTACTTAGTTTCTCTTCAAATGTAAGAATAAGAGCAAAATATGAGAATGAAAGAAGTAAGATAGCAAGAAGGTAAATTAATTGTACATAACAATAACAGGAGAATGAAGTGATAGAAGAAAAAGGTTCTTCTATAAGCTGACTCATCCTTAACCTTCTTGATCAATAAGCACTTGACCGACTTACATGAAACCATACAAAATTCTAGCTGCTCATCAGGTCATCTTATCTTTCTGTTCAGAACTCTGTTCGATTAATATGAAATCGTTTCAAGTATTTAGTGTTTAGGTATCATTTATTCTAATTAGAGAACAACAAAGAAGAACTCGTGATTTTTATTTCTGTTCATTATCGAATGAGAATCGAAAAAAAAACAAAAAACGAACGCGTAGGTAATGACAAAATGTTATACCTAACCAAAATTTCTTGACCATTTGATTGTTTTTTTTGTGTTTTTTTTTTGTATGTCATTTCCATTTTGTCATATGACAAAATTGATAAATAATAAAATAATGGTTTTGTCATTATGACAAAATTTGGACGCTATTCAGCGTAAGAGAACCAACCAACATTTGTAAACAAAATGAGTTATTAGTATCGTTGGAAAGAGAGCGTAAAAAGTAAAATTTTTCAAAATTGGGCCCCCGATTCAAAAATGTGTACTCACGTTGAAAAAAACTTATCAGTAAACGCTATGTCATATAGTTTCTTCGTGGCTTTTGAACTTCGAATCACGTGTTCTCAAAAACAGATTTTGCTGGTTGGTTCCCTTACGCTGAATAACGTCCATTTCCAAAATTCAATTGTCATTTGATCATTTTGTTTTTTTATGTCTAACAACACTGATTCTAACCCTACTTTTCCAAGGTCTCTGACTTGGTTTGGGTGTAACGTGTAAGTTACGGAAATTCTTATGAATGTAGCGTGATGCCCGTGATTAGTATCTACTAATACAAAAGCTCATAACTCATTTCACATGAAAATTGCATAATGTCACTTTTGATTCTCACCTCATTTTTGCGGCTGTACTTTTCAAGAGTGAAATATGTATTTCAATATGTCGGATCAAAATACTTGTTCAGAATTGAGCTGTCATCGTTAGCTGATTTCCTGCTCACTCGGGTAAGTACCTTTCATGATCTTCAATCGCATAAGAACGCTGCAGCGGCAGCAATATTTCAGCTTCGCTGGCTGCAATTCGACTGTTGAGAATTCGTATACTTCTAATTTCATCGGAAAACGATAAGAATTGGTCACGTGGGTGGACGGGTAGTTATAAGAATAAAAAATATCAAGAAGGTTGTTTTGTCCTAGATCCTGGACATTCTACAGAGTTCATGAAAATTCGATGCTAAGCCGAGTTGGAGGAGTGATATGAATCTCCCAGAACTGAGATGAGAAAGTCATTCTAAGAATAAGAAGCATTATAATCTTGTCCTTTGTATCATGTAGGTTTTACATAAAAGATGAAAGCTGTAACGAATGCAAGCAGAGGGGGATGACAAATTCAGACTGCATTTCGGAGTGAATTGTCTCTGTTGTAATCATTTTCTTTACCATCGCTCGTGAACAGTGAAAGAAAAGTGTGTTTGATAAAAATGTTTGTCGAATTGCAGCAGCGAGGGTCGGAGGTATGAACACATAAGAACCTGCGAGTTAAAATGCATAATATCTCCGGCTATAATTAGTAAAATTAGCCAGTATCGCGTGCAAGGAACTGTATTGAATATTCCGAGAACATGCAGATCCCTAGTAGTAGGTATTTGAACTTTGACGTGTTTGACTTGCATTACATCTTCAGAACAATATGATATCTTTATAAAGAGGAAGGGAGCACTGAGGATTTTCGTCCCGGGTCCAACGTGTATTTAAAGGGACTCGAGTGACCAGTATTTCTTATCAATAAATTCAAGTGAGGAAAATAATTTCCTAACAGTCATTGCTACAAAAATATTGAAAGGGGGAGGGATATTCTCTTTGCGGCCCTGTCAATAGTTGACCTTTTCCATGGATGAATGAGTTTTGGGGATCTGTACCATCAATTAGCAATATTATTAGTAATTACTGACTTTTTCTCCTCTCTTCATCACACTCCATTACACCACCCATCCATTGTACACAGAGCACAACCAACAAATCCTGTATATTACTTTCTTTACAAGCTAAAATCGTGGAAACTACTGTTTCTATGGCAGGTTGGTAACCTGCTAGAAACGGCAAACCGCATG
>CM063111.1:14796421-14965814 GCA_031841125.1 Acanthococcus lagerstroemiae | reverse complement strand
TCAATGTTTTGCCGAATTTCATACCATTGTCCATGCTCTGGTGTATTCCTATCTGCTTTCTTATCCGAGCCTTCACATTGGATATTATGACGCTGTGTGATACGAGAAAACACAGCCTAGGCGTTACTAGTTCCTTTTGTATGCCCTCTTTCACTAGCTTATCCGCGGTCATGTTCCCTTTTATGTCGCAGTGCCCCGGTGTCCATAGTATGGTTACATGGGACATGGGTCTCCTGAGCACAGTAATATCTAGTAACGCCCAAAATGTAGGGTCCATCCAGTAATCTAAGATCATGCTGTGGAGATTTTTATAAAATTGAAAAGATCACGGATTCAGATCGGAAGATAATTTTGGAAAATGAAGGAATTTAGATCATGAAAAAGATCATAATCTGGTGATCTGTTTGATTGTCAGATCACAATTTCGCCCCATTTTGGTGATTGATCTCAAATTGCTTGAGGATTTGGAAAAATGTATTCAGATCCTGTATCTAGTCACCTGTTTGTGATCTTAGATCATGATCTTTTTGATCTTAATGATTTCTTGGATGTAAAAATAATTCATGATCTTATCCGTCCGTGCTTGGATATGACCGCAGTACTATTAGAATTCTACAACCGCTTCGCTGCTTCTTCCTTGGAGGTGGAGATGAAAAGTGGCTCGGAGAGCCGAACCTTTTAACACCACCTCCTTCATGGAAAGGAATACATACTGCGAATACGTTGATACATTTTGAAATATGAAGCTATCTCTATCCCCACATCTTCCTAACAACACAATTTACACCTGGCTACGTATGTTAATCTTTTTCGGTGTGAAACTGTTGCAGGCATCTCCGACCAAGAAATTGAGCAAATCTGCCAAGAAGTCGTCGAAGTACAAAGGTTCCAAAGAAGTAAGCAATACACCGACGACGTTTTAGTAGACGGTCGTACCTGACCAAATTTAATTGCTTGTTTCCGTTCTTGTAGGAATCCGACGAAGAGCAGTATTTCCAGAAAACTCCAACGAAGAAGAAAAAAAAGAGGAAAGATGAAAAGCCGAAGAAGAATTTCGATCCGGGTACGGCGTGGAAGGGCAAACAGTCGTCCGATTCTAGGTACGGCGATTATATTAATTCCTAGGTACCGGTGTACAGTACGAACTGCGGAGTAAATGAGCGGCGTTGAGACTTGATGACCTTTCTGTTTTCAGTTCCGAGGAAGAGGAAGAAGAGGACCACTTTGAAGAGGAGGAAGAAGAGATGGCAGGGCTGGATGCGTCTGATCACGAATTCTCGCCGGAGTCGAGTATCGACGATGATGACGAAGAGTATCAACCGGTGAAGCGAGCTCGTACCGCCCACTCGAGTGAGTTTACCATACTGAAAGTTGGGCCTGAGTATTCTGTGTGGACGAGGGATTTGTTGTCTACATTTTCCCCTGTGTTTTATAACGCAGAATAGAAATTCGAATTATATGTTCGAATCAACCACGGCTCTGGAACGAACTTTTCACCTTGCTGTTAGGTTGCAATTATTCAGTGGTAGGTCCGTAAGAGGAGCACGACTGGTCACTGTCTTTTCCTTCAGAACTGGAAATACATGGGACGCTAAACAAAAAGATAATTTTGGCGCAGTCTGGGTCCTAAATGTGTAGAAGAAGGTGAAGAAAAAGAAAATTCAAAATTTTCGCTCAGTCAGCTCGCGTTTGTATCTTCATGTGTCGGATATTAGTAGTCGTGGAGATTGCCAAGTCCTCTTTAGTTTTTCTTTTTTCCTAAAGAAACTATTCCTTTTGCCGTTGTGATTTCGCTTGCCCACCCCAACTCCCACGTTTCTCCCCGGGGCCCAGACTTTTCCCCACTATAGCGTTCCAACCGCCCAATATGACATTGTAATATCCGTTATGAGTATTTAGAGTTTCCTCCAATTCCTCATAGAATTTATTAATACCACTAACCTCTGCGCCCAAGATTGGAGCATACACTAAAACAATCAAGACATTCACATTTTGGCCCACTTTCAGCTTTACAAGGCAGATCCGCTCTGAACCCTCCTTAATTTTGATAATGTCCTTCCAGATGTCCTTCTTAATATGAAAGCCCCCCCCCCCCCCCGAAATCCATTTATTTGCCCAAAGTGGTAGTACACGTAACCAGGTTTTTTGGCAATTAAATTTTCGCCACCTTTCCTGACCCCCCAGAGATTCCGATTGTATCCCACCTTATTATTTTAATATTTCTTTCAAATTCATAAATTCTGTCAGAGTTGACCAACCCCCTACAGTTGAAGTAACGTACTCTTACCTTCTTCTGATGCATTTTCGTACTTTGGAATTTCCAGACTCTTTACCGTGGGAGATTTTCCCCTAGGTTTCGCGTTTTTCTCCTAATTTTTCAAATTTACCTGATTTCCTCCCCGTATGACACTATTGCGATTTCCCGACTTTCTTTATTGACCAGGGGATAGCAAATTGCCCATTTCTGATGTTTTTTCTCAATTTTCTAGCCCCCCCCCCCCGCGTTTTTGACTCGTGTGCATTGTTTCCTTTTTATCTCCTTTTTTGTCCTTGCCCCTCTTAGTATAAATGAAAAGTTCCCTAAGCCCGCTTTTGGGGGTATTGGAAGGAAACAGAGAGAGTAGGAATTAATAAACAGAAAAGGTGGCCAGGTATTACTACATTACTACTAAAGAACAATTATTTGATTTTTGATATAAGTGGCTATATCTTTTAATGTATGGAGTAAGTAAAAATATTCTCCCCCACTCACCAATTCATAAGAATACGTGGTTTATGCAGTGGGGTTGAACGACAAATCATTGTATTTTCACGGATTCATGTTGCGTTCTTGCGTATTGTGAGATGTATCGTAGTGCCTGAAAGCAAAGACTGATAATGAGTTCGTATTCTGCGAGAATTTTTGATTGAGAAAAATAATTAGGAACGGTTTCTCAATGCGTATATTAAGGATATTAGGTAGAGAAATCGAATATTATCGGAACGTGAATTCAGTAAATTTGTAATAACCTACCGTGGTCATCTTATGAAAATGCATGAAGAAAATTCTGATACCTCTGACGCACATTACAGCCCAGATGAAACCTCAAAATCATCAGGAAGTGAGTGTTAGAATTGACAGTATTTTTATACCAAGAAAAACTTTGCAATGGCAACTAACAGTTTTTTTTCACGTTCCTTCTTGACTTGTGTGCATGCACCAGATGTTATTTATTGAATTTTGAGAAATCAGAGAGAGAGAGAAAAATATCCTACCTGACTTTTCGTGACAAACTAATTTCCCATTGGCTTCCAAAACTTTTCAAAACTTGCTGTATTCAGCAGAACCGGACTACCCTGTCAAACAAAGTTCCCATCAGCGGTGTCAGGTTTGTTTGGCTCAAAGCATTCGATGTATGTCATTTTTTGTTTGCGATATTTGTCGTGATAGAAAGAAAAAAGAAATAGGTTTGTGTGTTGATAAATGGTTCAAATCATTCCATGTCAAGAAATGGTATCGTAATTTATACGCACTTAACTGATTATACGGCATTGTTCTGGACACTTTCGGAGTTCTTTTGATGATAACTGAAATTCACTTGGTGCTAATAGATCAATGTCACATATATGTATGTGACATCTTAATGGGCATTCACGGATCGACGTCACACATATGTGACTGGCGAATTAGGTAGGCAACATGCGTGTTGTTGCTGCGTGACTGCAATGTGCAGCCGTGTCATTAATAGAAAATAGAAATTCTCATGGAAATATAATAGTAGCAGTATGTGGGTCACTTGAGGACACATTCTAAAGAGGCTCTCCTAAATACACACCTTAATTGACAATAGCATCCATTATACAATGTCCACAGCAAGCATGACTAAAATAATTCAAACCACACATATTTATAGACTCTTTTTCCAACGTGTAAAGATTGACTAAAAAGTAACACGTCTAAGCCTATATCTTAGGAACTACTAGACCTAGAAGAGTGAAATAAACTCGTTAGTTTCAGAAAAAGGGGTTAATCAGTTCCATATGTACTTTATTCTCAAAACATGTATCCAAAACTAAAACTGGCTACTACTACTTGGCCCATGCAAGTATTTTTTAATACTAAAATATACTACACTTACTGAGATTTTTTAATGATTAAAGGCATATGTTGTGGATGAGTATTTCATATTAGTATAGTACAGATATGGGTAAGAAAAACTGAAGGCAATAGTTCAAATTACTGAATAAACCTTAGTCAGGGTACCCAAAACTGCCAAAGAGGGATAAAATTATTCCTAAACTTGATCAAAAAATTTAGGATTTTGAAAAAAGGCACCATAATCAATGCACAGATGCACTGTTAGATCTTAATAGCCTTATAATGTTAATTAAACCATGTTTGATATGCTAATAGTACCTACTTACTGCAATAAGGGTAATATGAGGCCATATACTGCAGTACCTACTCAAGCTAGTTAAAGGAGTTGCATTAAAAAATTGTTCCGCGCCCTCTTTATAGCACTAACTATACTCCTAGTAACTTATCTCTTTAAGTATCTTTAAAAATATCAAAAATGGTATCATTTAGCAGCGGATAATAAATTAAAAAATCTCAAATACCTAGCATAATATTTTCAAGTATCAAAAAATACCTGCATGTACTAAAGGTGACCTAAAAGGTAATGCAAGTGAGAAATTTAAAAGTTGTAAAAATTTTTTAATTCTATTTTTTTGGGTTCTAAGCTCAGCAGTAAATACCTTGTTAAAGTTTAAAAAAAAAAAAGTTTTATTGTGACAAATGTTTATAGAAGATGTTTAAACTGTCCACTAACAACGTTTAAATAGGCACTGAAATAAGTTATTAGATTACTGAAGACTGCTGGAGACATTGCGTGGCATGTGGCACGCAGAATGGCAAAAAGGTATACAAAAATGTTACATATGCCTGCCATAGTTGCACTAAGTCTGGTTGCAAAATGTATGGAGATAGGTAAGGATCAGGCCGTATGTGTAGTGTACCAAGCAGACGTGTGTGCTATGTTGCTGTTTAATTTTGAATGAATAGTCATTCAAGGATGTTACTCTGCCATTAATATGAAGATATATACTTTTTTTTTGTTTTATAAAAACCTGTAAATGGATCAAATGAAGACAGTTGTTTTGTATCAAGTGTCGCAAATGTCAGTAATTATAATCAAGTAAACAAGCTCCCCTCAGGTTGTTTCATTAATTTTTTGTAGCTAATTTTTTGACTTATGTTACTAATAGTAATCAGTTTTTGTTTCCAATATATATTTTATAAACAAAAAGTAGATATAACTAATTGACCCCTTGTTTTGAAGTTAAGGAGTCTTATCTTTCCAGAATGCACGCGCATACTCTTCCAGATCTAGTAGTTCTTAAGATCTGGGCTTGGAGATACAACTTTTTGATCACCCTTTGTATAATTTTTTCCAACTTGGAATTTTTTTTAATTAAAAAAGTTATTTTTGGGAAAAATCTATAAATAACATGGGTAGTTAGATTATTTTAGTCATTCTTGCTGTGGATGTTGTATAAGATGAACGTTATAGTCACTTAAGGAGGAAACAATTGTAAGTTGGAAAAAAGTATTTTAAAAAATTGAAGGTCAGAAAAAAAATCTATAAATATGGGTAGTCTGAATTACTTTAGTCATTCTTGCTGTGGACATTATACAAGGTGGATGCTATAGTCACTAAAGGTGCGCCTATATCTGGGGAAGCCTCTCTGAATGTGACCTCAAGTGACCCATCTACTACTAATTAGCCAATTAAATTATAATCGATTACTGAGAAGTCGATATTAACCTCGATTACTGATAAGTTGATATTAAAATCGAGACATGAAAATGCTCTCCTGTGGTTGCAGATGTGTCTGCGACATGTTTATAGCTAAAATGCGCGTGAAAGTCAGTCAAATGACATATATAAAGAATACCAGTATGGCTGCCTTATGAAGTCCATCAGTTCAAATCGAGATCACTTTGACTCAGTATTCAACTGTAGCTATAAAACAGGAGCCGAGTGAACTGCCTTCCTACAGAATCAGAAAACCGGCAAGACAGATTTGTTGAGCCAAGATTTAGCCAGCCTGAGAAACAAACAACTGAGAGTTGAGTTGACGAACTGATAGATAAGTGGACGAATAGACTTGATGGCTAATACAGCAGAATGGCAGAAAGACAGGCAGATAGACAAATAGATGAATAGTCGAGATCCAGCCAGCTAAAGAAACAGACAGATGAACAGATTGCTAGTATATAGGTAGATTGATGAACTTAAAGGCTAACATTTGAGCAGATAGGCAAACAGACAGGCAGCCCGGCTGGTAAGAAGGCTGGCAGATAAGCAAGCTGTCCCCTGTCTTGCCGTTGACGCTAAACGAACTGAGTGGTAAAATCACTTCAGCTCTCAATGTTCTTTATTCAGTATATCTGTAACTTTGAAAACAAAAGCCATGAGCTAAGGCCCAGAATCCGAAAGCGATAATCTCCCTGACTTCCTAAATCTTAACACGTGCCTTACATTTAGTTTGCTTCTGTCTTCTGTGACTGTCTGTCCTCCAGCTCTATGTCCTTTCCCATTAGTCACTGTCTCTATCTGTCCTTTGTGTCTCTCTTACCTTCTGGTACAAGGTGATGCATTTGTGATTCCACTTATAATTTTTATAACACATTCGATTATGGAGGTCTCTGACCGTCGGTGTGCGGCCTTCACTTCCCCATCTTCAGCCCCCCCCCCTACAGAATATATGAATTTAAATGTTCGCATGAATCGAAGAAATATTTGGGCTGCAACCCCCTCCCCTCTTCTGCATGTAAAATGTCATCAAAAATCATCGAAGTCCTGACTTCCTCATTCATTACTTTCTAGATCCACTCATGCGATTCACCACTGCCCTGGAACCAACCTTTCTACTCTACTTTGTGACACTGGGTGAAAGTTATCATGTGGGGTTCTGATGAAATGTGTCCATCTCTGATTGTAGCCTTCGTGTTATCGCGGATGTATCTTTTCCTTATTTATATCCAGAAAACGGGTACGCTGAGCTCCTCTATCTTCAAAGTCGACTACTTTGTCCAAAGAAATGAAAATATACCCCGATAAAAATTCTCTTGAAAGGTTCCAAAGTCTGCGCAAGGTCGTACTCCTCGATGTACGCGGCAATCCCGCGCCAAGACACGCGACCTCACGTCAGTCCTTCATTCGATTATAAAAACTAAACCTTTCTAACGAGACATCACGTTTCAGAGCCCCAAACTGAAGACAAAACCGAGCGAGACGACTTGAGTTGCCAACGCTGCGGCACCGAAGATCAGCCCGAGTGGATCCTGTTGTGCGATTCCTGCGACGAGGGCTGGCACGCCGCCTGTTTGAAGCCGCCGATGATGGCGATACCCGAAGGTGACTGGTTTTGTCCGCCGTGCCAACACGTAAGTACAGCGAGTCGGGAACCCGTTTACGTTTCTGAAAAACGGCGTGCGGTGATAGATCGTTTCGACGCCATTATCGGTTAATTAGAAAAGTGTATAATACATAACGGTACGTTGCGATAACCGTCGCTAATGGCCGGTCCTTGGCCCAGTCGCCACTAACTGCCGTTCGATTTTGCAGAACAAGCTGATAACCAACCTGCAGAAGTTCCTGAAAACGTACGATCGAGCTATGAAGAAACGGGCGAACGAGGAGTTGCGCCGAAAACGACTCGAGTACGTCGACATTAGTTTCTCGAATATCATCGTGGATCAGCCAGTCAAGAAGGGCGAGCGGTCGCAGTCGAGTAAGGTAGCCGTGTCGGACGAGTCGTCGACGGACGACGAATCTGAAGAGGAAGACGAGCCGCTGTATCAGCTGAGGGTTCGGCGCCAAGTGAACGTCTCCCATCGGTTAAACGAATACGAAGAACTTATGAATTCCGCTATAGAGGTACGTTATACGTGACCATCACCTAGCTGTGTTCTTCCAGGCATCCCTCTCCCGTCACTGTGTCTCAGGCTCTTGCCGAACTCACGCCTTGGCTGTTTCAACGGCTGATGTATTAACGTTGTCATTTGTATGTCTGTAGAGAGAAGTGAATGGTGGACTGATGATGATGGAGGTGGCTGAAAGCAAAGCAGTCGCCAGTGCCGCCCCTCAGAATTCGCTGGACGCCTCCGGAGAACCCGCCGCTGCGGAGAAGGCTGCGGCCACCGATGACGAGGTAACGCGCGCGATTTCTCATTTTCAAAGACCGCTGGGTCATTTCACTCCGAGCACTTTCTAAAGCTAATTCAATGTCGTTGTTGGGCAGGCGAAAAGCGAGAGCGACGATGACGAAGACGACGAAGGGGAGGTGAAAGAGAAGAAGGTAACGCCGGTGGTGCTGCAGCTGCGCAACATCCGCAAGAAACCGCCGCGGTTGACCAACTTGGACGTGAGCAGCGAAGACGATCACTACTCGGACGAGGACTTCAAAGGCTCCAGTGCCGAAGAGCCGGACGACGACGAGTACGGGAAAAGCGATAGCGATTCCGACGAACGGGCTCCAGTGCGCAGGTCCACCCGTGCTCGGGTCACTCGTTATGACAACGATTTCAGTAAGTTTTTGAATTGGATTGACGGCGGATAGGTGTCTCGACTTCAAAAGACTTCATCTTCCCGTTGGAGGTGTTTTCGAGTTCTTATGAATCGAAAATGCGGAAAAGTGTTCGTGGTGTATTAATAGAACGAGTCGCGGACAACTGTGAAGATTGAAAGTAGGTAATGTAAAGCTCATCGCGATCTCTTTGTTTGTCTAGTTAACGATAACAGTGACGATGACGATGAAGATGATGAACGCGGTCGCAGGAAGAAGAAAAAACGCGTTCGGTATTCGGAATCGGACAGCGAGGAAGAAGACTCGACTTGGGGTAAAAGAAAAAGGTATATTGGTTTTCGTTTCTTCTTCTTCTTATAGAACGCGTCATATTTTTCCCTCCAGTAATCCGTACGGTTTTTTTGCTTTGTCAGTTGGGTTTGGCTTCCATTGATCCTGCGAGCCACCGCGGTCATAAAATGGGTCCTCATCCATCCCCCACTTATGTAGAGCACCTAGAAACACCCGAGTATTGACATCCGCCGTTGTGAGTCGCTTGGTGCCGGATGATTCACCATTCGATGCGCGGAACCGGGCACCCCGCGACTCAAAATGGCGGATGTCAGTTCTCGAGTGTTCCCAGCAGGGATGGGAAAAGTTAGCCGGAAGTCGGTAATCAGCCGGTTTTCAGCAAAATTTTAAGAAGCCCGAAGCCGAAACAGTTGGAAGTTAGTAGTCGGTGGAGAAGCCACTTGTTTTTCGGCTTCTGAATCAGCTTCTACTGGTCTGACACTTTTCCACTGGAACCGGCCATTTCTCTGCTGCAGATAGGTTGTCCGGGTCCATCTGAATTCCTCTTCCTTCGAGATGACATGGCTCAAAAATCGTACCTCATTCTGGGCCTGGGAATACTTCTTGGGTGACAGCTTCAACCCAACACTCTGGAACCTGGAGAACACCTGTCTGACCTTATCAAGGTTTCGCTGCAGGGCGGATCCTCCAAAGATGTCCACGTCATCGAGGTACACTAGGCAAATGTTGCCTAGTAGGCCTCGTAGGACTGTCGCCATCAAACGCTCAAACGTAGCTGGCGCATTACACAATCCGGAACCAGTTGAGAAAGCTGTCTTCTCCCTATATATCCTCTGGGTGAAGGACCACTTGGTGGTAACCACTCTTCAGGTCCACTGTGGTATACCTCTCGCTTCCACCTGGAGATCCGCGGCAGTGATGGGTAACAGTCTTTCCGAGTCACATCATTCAGCCGACGATAATCCACACATATCACGATCTACCATCCTTCTTTGGTACCAGCACGATGTGAGATGTCCATGGACTTGAAGATGACTCAGTAAAACCCTGTCTGCACAGATCGTTAATCATCCGGTTGACTTCCCCTTGTCTTGCTAACGGGACTCTTCGAGGGCGTTGCTTGATGGGCGGACTGTCCCTGGTATCAATCCGATGTATTAATTCTGTACGGCCATAATCTTTGCTGTTCTCGGCAAAGATCTTCCAGTACTTGAAAAGAGCTGCTGCCGCGATCCTCTGTGATGGCTTCAAATCTCTGGTTGCATGCCTGGTCCATTTGTCGAATTCTGATGACGCTGTCTTGTCCTTCGGTGCTGATGCAGCCTATCTCTTTACCAATTACTCATTCGACGTCCCATTGCAGAGCGCATCCAATTGATAGCATTTTCTTACCCACATGCTATTTCAAGCTACTCCTTACCTTCTCCTGCTAACCCAACCGCTTCAGATGGCATATTCGATCCGTATTTCGAAATAACTCGGAGGATCCAAAATAGCACGAATTCGTGCTCAGACTGACCCTGGATTCCGTAGAACGACAGATAATGCATTTTCAATTTCGTTGTAGGAACAAGCAAAGTCGATCGCATCGACCGACCAAGAAGAAACGCAGAAGAATTCGATTCGACGGCGACTCGGACGAAGATCGCAAAAAGAGGACGCCACGAACCAGTCGAGTACGTTGATCTATGTGGATGCATTTCGAAAATGCGTCGCGCCGACTAACGGTGATTTTTGGAAATTGAGTTGATAATTGGCGTTTTCTTGGCAGGTCAGATATGGTTTGGAGGAAACCGAAGACCTTTCCGCCGGGAGAAGGACCAGAGGAAAGAAAATCAGTTACCTCGACAACCTGGACTCCGAATCCGAAGAGGTCGGTTTCTTCATTCTGAGATATCGAAATTCGCCAGTCAGTGTATTCGTTTTGTTGTGTTAAACGTGACTTCGTTTTGTGCAGGAACATACTTCGAGAACGAAGAACAAAGCCAAGAAGATTCTCAGCGACGATGACGAAGAATACGTGAACGACGAGGAGGATGAACAAAACGCCAAAGAAGGCGTTGTTAGTGAGAACGGCGAAAATGAAGAATCGGGTAGCGATGCTGAAGCGAGTCCAGGTATTGTGAAATGTATACATATTTGCTTTTACTCGAGTGTCGTTCAATTTAAGTGGACTGAGAGTTGAATTTGGCCAGTAAAGTTGTTCTTGACGTCTTTAAAGTTGAAATTTCAATGGGAAGGCGAATATATTTGTAATACACAAGCAAGGTGGAGGAGGTTTCATCCATTATTGCTGAGACGTTTTGGAACAGTTTACAGCGCTACCCAGGCTTCAAAACTCTCTAGTTAAATGGTTTGCTGTCTGTGTGACTCATCTCTATGGTTTTTCTCTGACGATGAGGAGGAAGTTAGGTCTGAAGTATTCGCATATAAAGCACACTGCAGGAGCGCTAGTGCACATGTTGAAAATGTGATCATGGGTATTTTACCCTAACAATATGTACAAAGATAATGAGAAATATCATCCGAAATATCATTTTTTTATGAAAAACTGAAGAGAACAAAAACTTTTTATTGTTATTTTCTTTCTCTATAGTCCTATTTTGACATTCTTGGAGAATATTTTTTGTCACTTTTCGTACATGATCACCTTTTCAACCAAAGCCACCAATCAGTAAGCCACATTTCGTTTTCCCAGTAGAGAGCGCACCCTTCAATTTTATACGCGAATAGTGAGAGATTAAGGGTGATTCTCTGAATAATCTGAAAATTGGGTTTCCGTATTTTCAAAAACGAAACATCATGATTTTGCATTTGTAAGGAGGAAAACATGTAGCGTGTATCTCGCTGAAAACATGCATATGGTTGGACCAACAAGATTCGCCCCACTGGGAATGGAGAAGCCCTGCTTGTATACTACGAAGGAACTGCTTGATACTGCGACGGAATTGCTTGATTGTACAATGGAATTGCTCGATACTATACTGGAAATCCAGAAGCACATCAACATAGCTGCTGTATCAAAAGAATAGTGACACAACTGCAAATCCGATTTTTTCGAAGTTGGGATGTTGAACAGGTCGCAAAAACACAAATATTCACCAAGGAGAACGACGGAAGTGTAAAACTGTAATAGAACAAACTACCGATAGAGGGCACTTGTGTCGTCCTTCCTTGGTAACCATTAAGTGTTTTTGCGACCTGTTAAACATTCTAACTTTGAAAAAATCGGATTTGCAGTTGTGTCACTATTCTTTTGATGCAGCGTAACTTACCTCAGCCATAAAGACTATAATTTATAATGAGAAAAAAATAAGTACTTCCACTCAAACTGTATAATTAATAGAGAAGTATGAAGAACATAGAACACTATTTAACATAATGTTCCTGTAAATCTAAGGAAAGTTTTCAGTTTTGAGTGAATATTTAATATCTAAGAAACAAATAGCTCAATATTTGGTCCAAAATTACTTCAAATCTGAGGAAAGCCTTCACTTATTTGAAGTGAATATCTAATCTAAGAAAAAAATTGTACAATATTTGACACAATATTACATTTTTTAATCTAAAAAAAATTATCAGTTAATGAACGTAATCTAAAAAACAAATAGCAGAAGTTCAAGATAAGTTTACATTATCTCTTTGAAAAATGTTCATTTTTGCGAGTCCACTAGGAAGTATAACTTAAGACAAACTTAACCTTTTATAAACTCCAGAATAGAAATGTTGAATTTAAAGGCTCTTAGATACTTTTCAGGATCATCTACTTTACTCACAGTTTGAGAAATATCTACTCAGGTCTCATTGTCAGGTACATGTGGACAATGAAAGATGAAATATGAATCCTGAGAACTATTTGGTATGTTTGGAGCGCAAACAGTCAATTTTGAATTCTTTCTTACACTTTTCAAGTACTTGGTCAATATATTATTTATAGCATTTTCCTTCTTGTGAAGAGGGTAGCGAACAACAACCCAGTTATTGACTTCAATAGTTGAAACGGCTACAACATCTATTTCAACTAAACTATTTTGGCGTTACAGTATTTCTAAAAATAAAATTCTAATTTTAGTGTATGTTATATGACTTACCTTATTGGCCAAGTACTTGAAAAGTGTGAGAAAAAAGTTCAGAATTGACTGTTTGCGCTCCAAACATACCAAACAGGTCTCAGGATTTATCTTTCATCAGCCACATGTACCTGACAATGAGACCTGGTTAGGTATTTCTCAAACTATGAGTAAAGTAGATGATCCTAAAAAGTATCTGAGAGCCTTTAAATTCAACGTTTCAATTCCAGATTTTATAAAAGGTTAAGTTTGTCTTAAGTTGGACTTTCTCGTCGACTTGCAAAAATGAAAATTTTTCAAAGAAATACTGTAAACTTATGTTAAACTTTTGCAATTTGTTTCTTAGATTAGGTTCATTCAAAACTGATCATTTTCCTTGTATTTAAAATAATAATGAATTGTGCCAAATATTGTGCCATTTGTTTCCTAGATTAGATATTCACTCCAAATAAGTGAAGAGTTTCCTCAGATTTGAAGTAATTTTGGGCCAAATATTGTGTCATTTGTTTCTTAGATGTTAAATATTCACTCAAAACTGAAGAATTTCCTTAGATTTACAGTAACATATTATGCCAAATATTGTTCTATGTTGTAACTGTATTATCTATGTTTCATACTTCTCAATTAATTGTGCGATTTGAGTTGAAGTACTTACTGTTTTCTCATTTCTTGTGGTGGATTTACATTCGAGTCGGCGACATGTCGCCGACACACTTTTAACATTTAAAAATTTCCTAAATATAGAATTTACCAAGTTTACTCACACTCTAACATGGAAACTAATCATCTTGGCAGATCATTACTGTAAATCATCTCGTGGTAAATCATTTAAGTAGAATTTCTAGAAAAAAATCTCTTGGTTGTGTTCCATGTAGATTGCCCTGGTAGATCATTGTAGGTCATTATCTAGGTACATCATCTTGGCAGATTGTGTACATAGATCATCTTGATAAATCATTTTAATTGGTTACCTTGGTAGATCATTATAGGTCATCTTCTTGATTAAGCATCTAGTTGTGATCTTGGTAGATCATTTCTGTACCTCACCTAGGTAGAGCGTCACAGGTTATCATCTATATAGATCACCTTAGTATATCATGAATGGTATTATCTTGTAGATCATCTGAATAAATTGTCCACATAGCTCATCATGATTGATAATTTTAGTGGGTCACCTTGGTAGATTATTGTGGGTCATCATCTCATCATGTTAGTGGATCACTGTGATCGTTCACCTAGTTAGATCATGTAAGTAGGTCGTCAAAGACGTGCTGTCATAACCGTTTCTTGTATTGAGTATCTGTTATAAGTGTGTTATGATATTTTTCATCCGTATTATGCATTATAGTTATGTTGTGGTTATCCAATTTTGTGTTATGGTTTTCGTTATGATATGGTTACTTAACTTGAAATAATCTAAGAATAACTTGAAATAATCTAAATCCTTGTTATTTTAGCGTTTTTAAAACATATATTTTGATGCCAGTTAGTTATGGTTATGTTACTGACATGGGATGATTTTGTGCTTTGGCTAAAGACTTTGAATCGCCTGTTACATAATCGTTATGGTTATGACACCACTAATCATAGGTCATGTTGGTACTTCATCTGGGTAGATTTTCCTAGTAAATTATTTTGGTAAATCATTTCACTAGGTCTCCTAGGTAATTATGTGAGTAGATCATTGTATGTCATCATATTTGCAAATCAGATTTTCTAGGTAGATTATCCAGACCGACCTTCTCGGTTTCAGTTGGTTTCCTAGGTGCATAGATCAGTGTAGCGGTAGATCATGTTGGTCATCATCTTGGTGTATCGTCTGAGCAAATAATTTCTATAAATCATCATTTTGGTAGACCATATTAAGTAGATCATCTAGCTAGATAGTGTGTACGTGCATCATATTAGTAGATTACGATGCTAAATCATACTAGTAGATTATTTTGGTTGTTCATTTCTGTAGATCAGCTCTTTGAAGATTATTTTTGATAAATCATTTTTTCTACTCAGCGATACAGTTCATCCCTGTTGATTATTTTGGTGAATCATCGTCTGTAGACACTATCTTGGTAGATAACTTTTGTGGGCAATCTTGGTCTACCACTTCTTCTTCTTCAGGCGCCATATCCGATGCTGGACACTGGCGATCGCAATTTCTGACACTCGACTCTCCTGAACAGGATCCGTTGCTTCCTCCACGGTTTTGATTGCGTTAGAGTTTTTCGTCTTTGTGCAGAAAAGTGAATAGCCGCCGTTCGGTTACAGCCACGTGTTTTACGACATTGAATAAGCTGTCCACGATGTGCACACGCACAATACCAATCTTTCTGATCTGGTGGTAGCATCAGGGTTTATCACTAGGTAGATGTTATTCGTAGATCTCTTGGTAAGATTTCCTACTTAGTAGATCATTTATGCAGATTATCGCGGTGGATCACCTTAATTACTCATCTACATAGCACATCTTGGTCAATCATCTCAGTGAACCATCTCTTGGTAGATTATCATTTTGTGTAAATTATCAGGACAGGCATCTTCGCCGATCTCGAAAGATTATCTAAGTAAATCATCCATGCACATCTTGGTAAATCATTTTGGTGGATCTTGGTAGATAATTCCTTAAGAGACCATTCAAGTATGTAGATGGATTCTTACGGACAGTGGTGGATCCAGGGGGCATGGGGTACATGCCCCCCTCTTGATTGAATATTTTTAACGCAATCATAGGGAAAAAAGGAATAAAAATGATGAATTGTACGCTCATTACACGCCACAAAGGTCACCGCCGCTGCTGTACCCCCCCCCCATCTCCTTTTTCTAAATCCGCGCCTGCTTACGGACCATATTTTGGTAGATTATCTGATACATCACTATTGTAGATCATCTTGGCTCACAGAGACGGAACGAGGGGTGGACCCCCCCACACACACACATTTTTTTTTGTTGGAATTTTGGACCATTAGTCGGCAGAACAAAGTAATCGTTAATTTGTTAACCTTTTTTTCTTTGGGGGGGGGGGGTTGAATGAAGAATGTTTATATTATTGAGTCCAGTGTCGGTCGGGCAGAACATCAGAGTTGGGGGAGGGGGATGTAAAAATGTTCAAGTTGCGTGTTTATTTTCTCTTAGATGAAAAATGTTTGTATCATCATTGAATTGTCATTTTCAGCATTAGTCGGCACATACGAACCATCGAATGAACTGTGCAGCAACACGATAAAAAATGTTGAGTTGCAATATTTTAAGCTGCATTACGTGCAAGACTTCCTTTTTTTTTATTGAGCCCTTCTGACCGCACTGTCTCACCTCTGTGTTCCAGAAAAATCCAATCTGCAAGGTCTGACCTCGGACAGCTCTGACAGCTCCCCCGTGAAAGCGTCCGAAAAAGACGTCGTCGCCGACGAATCGAACTCGATTGTCCAAGAACCACCGATCGCCAACAACACTTCACCGGCCAAAATGAACAGCAAGCCGCCAGAGCACGCTGCCCCTGTGAACAATGGCGACGCCGAGTTCGGCGAGTCGCCAGCTAACGACGTTGAGAACGCGGTCGAGTCTCCGGAAAAGAAGAAGAAACCGAAAAAGTCGCCCAAGAAAGAGGTGCAGATGTACAGCGGCGTCATGAAAGAGGACAACAAACTGGTGCTGAAGAAGGTGGACGCCAATCCCAGCCTGCAAGGTATGCAGTCGATGACTCAGAATCTCTCGCAAGCCCCACCGCCCACCCAGTACCCGGCACCCGTGTCTCAAGAGTCCAAGTATCCCGGCATGATACCAGGACCGCCACCTGGCCCGCTGTCGGTCAATTATGCCGACGTCGGTATCACGTACGAGGATCCGGAAGGCGCGCCCATCGGCCCCGACGACAAGTACCCGAATCCACTTCGCGTTGTGTCGCCCTCCAAGCTGTACATGCACGACGGGTCGCCCATGAATCGGCCTCCGCCTCCGTTCCTCGTACACCACCGCATGCAGCCTCCGATCCTCGGTCCTCCGGGCAACGTCGGCATGATGCCGAATCCGAACCGACCTATGCCAACCGCCATACCGATCCGGGGTCCGCGACCACCGATGCCCGGTCCGCCGCCGTCGATGCCGTCGCACATGGCACAGCCGCCGCCTAACGTGAACGTGTCGCAGTGCGGTCCTCAGCCGATGCCGAACTCCCCCCTGATGGACGTGTCTCCGAAGCGACGACCTCGCGGACGCGGCAAGAAACAACTCGAAATGGAGCGGCTACAGCGGGCGCGCGACGCGCACGACGCAAACCGCCCTCCCGGCGACGAGATGATGCCGCTGCACATGCTGAAGGTGCCCCCCTCCGAGATGAACGCCGTCCGTCCTCCGATGTCGTTCAACAATCCCCCGGGTCAGCCGCTACCCGGGCCGCCGCCCTTCGCCAGCTACCAACAGATGCCGTTTTCACAAGCGCCGCCTCCGACGTCACAGCCGCCCGCCTCGGTATCCGTCACCGTCGGCAGCGGCAACTCTTCCTCGAAACGCGTTAAGATCACGCCGACGCGTATGCGTATGCCAACAGCGCCGCAGAACGTAATGCGATTCCCGCGGTCGCCGGGCAGCGGGATGTACGCGGGTCCGCCGCCACACCATCCGGAGTCGTCGCCGCAGCCGCCCCCGGGCCAGGGCAACGATTGCAAGCCTCCGATGTCGGCACCGCCGCCGGGCAGTACCGCGGTGCCGACCGTCACGGTCAAGTCGGAGCCGCACATGTCGCAGGCTGGGATGAAAGGCGACGGACCGCCGCCGCCGCCGCACGATCAGTATTATCACCAACCGCCCTACCCACCTAGTCATATGCCCAGAGGGTACAGCCCGAGGCCGGAGTTCGCGTACGCGCGAAAACCGGCGCCCGGTATGTACCAGCAGCCGCCGCCGGTCTCGTTGGCGCCGCCGTCCACGACGGCGACCTCGGTCATCAGCAGAGCCGGTGGAGGCGACGGAGGCTTCGTGAACTCAAGACCGCTGCCGGTCTCGTCGCCGAGCGTCAAGTCCGAGAGCGTGGCGACGACGGTGACGAACACGCCGCCCCCACCGATAGTTCCTCAGTCATATTCGTCGCCGTACCCGAGTCCGCAACACGCGCCGCCGACCACGTCGGTGCCGGTGACCTCGGCGGTTAAAACCAGCCCGAGCGGGTACGCGTCTTCGCCGTCGGCGCAGCCGCTGGGCCTGCAGGGGCCGCCCGGCTCGACGCCGCCGTCCTCCGCCTACCAGATACTCCATATCAAGCAGCAGCCGTCTTCCGCATCAGCGTCACCGTACGCGCCTTCGTACTACACGTCGCCGGCCATGCCAAACTCGTATCCGACGCCGTCGTCGCAGCCATCTCCGACGGGACCGTTCAGTCATACGTCGCCGTCAACCGGCTTCGGGAATCAGCAGGGAGGCAGGCAGCCGCCGGCGCCTCCGTCGCAGGGTCAGTACAAAGCGACGCCGGTGAGTTCGTCGGGAGAGGCGACGCCGACCACGACGAGCTCGGCGGGCGAGTACAGCATGGCGCTGACGTCGCAAGCCGGCGATTTTCAGTATTCAGAGGGTCAGCAACCGGTGGCGGTGGCGGCGTCCGGCGATTCTGAGAATTCGACCGAGTTCGAGGGTTCGTTCAACCAGTCGTCGACGTACGAGGAGGGCCAACCGGCTGAGGAAACGTCGTCCGGAGAGTTTGGCGGGTTGGTGTCGTACTTCTCCAGCCAGCGGGAAGACGATCTCGACACGTAATGCCAATGCTGATCTTTTGTTTTTGTTCTCTGTCGTGTAAATTCAAATTCCGTTCTTTCTTTGTATTAATTTGCTCCTTTTTTTTTTTTTTGTTATTTTTGAGATGGTTGTCGCCAAACGCCATTGTTAAATTTTTGTTTTAGAATGTAATGTGTAATTATTATTTATTATTATTTTGTGAAAGCGAATAGACAAATGCGAAGTCGAAGGATGTTTGGAGACGAGACAGAGTACCAAAGCTTTTAGGGTAGATGAGATTAGTGAGTCCATCCGAGGACATGCTCGGCATGGACGAATACATCGGTTTTTTTCTACTACCCCTTCGAAATGTTGTTTATATTTTTCTACGATATTTGTTTCGGCGCATATTCGAATGTACAAATTTTTTTTCTGAGTTGAAAAAGAAGAAAAGAACGTCTGGAAGGTGGCCAAGTCGGATTTTCTGCGTTTCGTTCAGTCGCAGTTTCCTATCTACTATGGTGTGTGTGATGTTGGTAGACTAAATTTATATTTTTCATTTACCCAATTGTAAATTGTATTCCTAGGTATAATTTTTTGTGTTTTGTTCACGAATATATTGAATACACTGTACATTATATAAAATGTTTGTAAATTAATTTTTTTTTTTTTTTGCTTTTTTACTGTATGTCCGTCTTTTATATACGTTTGTATTATTTTAAATGTATTTTCTCATTTTCCTCTATCTTGTTTTTTTTTCTTCCTTTTGTTTCTCGTTACGGAATTTCAAGTCTTAGAGACGCTTGTCCGTACTCTTTGCTTTACATATGTGTATGTATTAAGTGTAATTGTATTTATCATGCGAATATTGTAATTATTTTACGAAGACGGAATAAAAGTTATTTTACAATGGAATGACGGCTGTTTCTGGGAATACAAATAGTGTTGTCGGCACTTTGGAAATGCAGGAATACATTTTGCAGATTCGAGACTGATCCGTAGAGTGATCATTTTTTCAGAGGTGGGAGCAACCATTGCATATTTCTCGCCCCAGAATCTAAAAAAAAAAGGCCACAAAGTCTGTATTTTGTAAGGACCGATCGTCAGCTCTCAAGGCAATACGCACATTCGCGGCTGCCAGGGACGCACCGAAGTATTTTTCCCACCTGCTGATTGAAAAATTCCTACAGGGGGTAAGTTACCCCTCCCCATCGGTACGTCCCTGGCAGCTGCCTTAGGTTTTTACGTATCATTTTATGACCTCTGAGTGTCCCCCCGGCCACTGATGCCATGCCCGAAAGGGTAGTTTCCGGTGCCGGGAGTGCGGTGTCAGAGGCCACTTTGGCATGCGTGCATCACCATACGTCCCACCACACCATGCTCGTTGAGTGAGTAGATAAGCAAGGAAACGAAGAAATATTCGATGTTTGGGACAAGTTGTGCAGCAACCTGTGTCTTTTCATTAACTGTGAATACGGAAATACCTTCCCACGTATGCAATCAACTTGTTTCAACGCCTGCAAGGAAAGTACCGCATTGTATCCGCGTAGATCGCAGGTTCACATTTTCGAATCGGGGGCCCAATTTTGAAAAATTCTGCTTGTTACGCTCTTTCCAACGATACTCAAAACTCATTTTGTTTACAAATGTTAGTTGGTTCCCTCTTGCTGAATAGCGTCCATTTAATACCTAATTTTCAAAAGTTGACAGTCTGGCTGCACTGAGTACATTGCTGTAAAAAAAATGATGTCATCAGGGTCGAGAAGCCAAAAAACAATACCCGTGACTTTGTTTCTGTCCATAACAAATTCATCTGTGTGTTTCAACAGGTAGAAATTTCAGCAAAATTTTGATCTCCCGGAGTGGGGGATTTGGTAGGATTATTTTTCCGCGCTTTACTAGTAAACGATACTTTGTCATGTTAGGATGTGAACGTGATGGTTACGTGCTAATAATAGTTTCGGGAAGTAGTGTCCACTGCTGAAGGAAGCAAGTTCATACCAAATCTGAGTTGGATTTTCAGTCAAAAATGCAATTTTCGTGATGATGTAAGTACCTTCTGAAGAATGAAGGTAATCCGTACAAAGATGCTGCTCCTTTTTCGAATTCGCGATAACACGCTACTCGACAATGCTCCAGAGGATCTCTGCATACACATTCTGTCGAGGAAAGATTCGGGTAAGTACAGCCCAGCATGGTTTTCTTTTGCAAGTTTAAAGTGTCCTCGAATTCTGAGGGAACCGAAAATGTCGTGCTTTCGGCCATCTTTTCGAAACAATTCCAGTTGATAGGTCCTACCGCCATGTTCTAGAAGATGGCTTAAGAGAACATTGTGAATCTTCAATCCGACAACGAATTCATTTTCAAATGGTACCTAAGTGTGTAGAAAAACAATAGCGGATATACTGGATATTGAGAGCATTCCCTTCGCAATGAATCTTCTGTTTTGCCGTTCTTTAAAAAGAGGATTTTGTGAGATTTTAGGAGAAAGAGTGACGTATCTTGTTATCAAGAGTGAAACAAAAGCAAAATGGAGAAGGAACCTAATAGGGTAGAGGCTTTGCTATAACTAATTAGTATTTTGAACCGGTACGCTGAGAACGTCATTGCAGGACAGTGTGTCAGAAGGAACGAGTCTTTCTGTACATTCAGAGATAGCAATGAATGTGAGCTCTGAGATTTTGAATCTCCAGAAACGCAATCGAAGTCCACTAATTGCTCGGCAAATTTTATTCCAGTCTAAAGACAAAAATTGGATGAAGGGAGACAAGAATATCCTGAAACATATTATATTAGAAGTCAGCGAGGTGAAGGATGTGTGATACTTAATTTATGTAGTGCTTTAAACCGAGATCGAAGATGTCGATCAAGTGACACATTTACTGAGTCCATTTTAAGAGCAGTGTATAATGCAATATTGAGATATATCGACCATCATCGACTTGAGAAACGACTCGTTTTGATTTCGGATTCTGCACATACTTGTAGCCACATTTTCTCGTTTTTTGAGTCGACTGTATTCTTTTAGGGCATCCGATTCCGAATAATTTTTTCCTGGATTCGGATTCCGGAATTCTGAGTATCTAAATCCTGTTTTTATTCTTTGAGAGAACCTGCAAATCGAAAGCCGAAAGTTCTAAGTTGAAGATCGAACGTTTTCTAGAAGGTTGGCACTAAAGCTGCAATTCGAAAGATTGATTCCGAAAATCTGGAAGGTGAAAGCTACTCGATGTATGCAAAGATCTCGTTTTATGACCGTTCATATCCTGGCCACTCGGGCATCCTACGCTTTGTGCCCCGAAAATTCCCGATTAATGCCCGTCCATTTTTCGGCCACACGATCAAATTTTGGTCATTTTTGTTGCAACTCGGATAAATTGAGACTAAAAGGTGCGCTTTTTCTCAGGCATAAAACGGGAACTGTTTTGCACATCGGGTAAAGTCGAATATATAATTGATTTCTGTGAATTTTCTAGTTTTTCCCAGTTCTTTTGCTCTCGTATCTTACTGGTGAACAAAATTTCGAAAAGCAATATAGTTTTGCCATTCGAAAGGCAGAATTCAAAAGTTTCAAGCTGAAAATCGAATGTTTTCTGGAAAGCTAAAGTTGATGGCTGGAAAACACTTTGAAAATCCGGAAGTTAAAAACTGAAGTTTTATATTTCATGGTCAAAAGTTGAAGCCGATCGCTGAAGTTTTGCCGTTCGACTTTCAGACTCTGCCTTTTGGTGGATTTGGATTCTCGGATTCTGTCCTGGTTGTCCCCTTGCTATTTTTTGAAACGGCTTGCCGTATTTTGCATGGTTCTGCCATTGGCCTTTTTGCATTTTAAACGGCAGTTTGTACATCTGTTTTTCAGAAAATGCGTTTTAACGTTAAAATTACATTTTGGAGTGGGGAATTTAAGTAGGTATAAATAAGTAACTTCTTGGCATCGAGGTCGAAGTCCACTACATGAGTGATACACAAGAAATGTAAAGAAGTGAAACATGAAAAAAGAGACCTGATAAACATACTTATAGTTCTAAGTTCAAATTCCATATTATCGACTCAGGTAATTATTCAGTTTTCTTTTTTGGTTTGGAGTGCTGAGGCACATGTCTACTAATTCGCAAAAAATTGCGAATATTGGTCATTTTTCGGAATATATCGCTCTCATTTTAGTCGGTTGCGGTTTTTGTTGTTGACTCGAGTTGGCAACCCTGGATTCGGTTTTTTTGAGTCCACTAGGATCCTATTTTCTACAGAATCCTGCACCTAGATTCTGAATGAGTATCCAGATTCTAAATTTGTACTTATCCCAAAATCTAAATTTGGATCAGAATCCTGAATCCACATTGGAATTTTGTTTTTCACGGCATCCATCGATATTTCAGATCAATTTTTCTTCTTAACATTTTTCTTGGATTTCACGATGAAATATCAAATCCCAGGATTCGGATTCTGAAATTCAATTTTAAAACAAATCTGAATCTTCGAATGCGGTTGTCTCTGGGCTTCTAGAACCCTCTTTGGCGGATTTAGATTCGTATTCTCGGATTCAGAATCATTCTAAAACCGGATTCAGAATTATTCTAAAACCGGATTCAGATTTTGAATCAGTTGGTTATAGATTTGGAATTTTTGGATTCAGATTTTATTTTCTTCTACAGATTCCTTACAACACTGATGCGGTCCTCTTCCAGACGCTGTCGCCGGCCCCAATTTAACCATAAAAATTCGAATTTTTGACCCAAAATGTGCAAAATAACCATGGCTTGAAAACCTGGACAAAGTATCGAAATTCGGGTTTCTTCACTTGCTTATTTCGAATGTCGCATTATGTTCTTGATTTGGTCTCGATTTGGGCCTTAAACTCCAAATTTCGAGCAAATTTACTTTCGTGGAAAAAGTGGCCAAAAATCGATTCGCGTATATAATAACTCAGTGACAGAGATTGAAAGCAAACACTTATCCCCATTGAAAGAGGCGTGAAACAAGGCGATCCACTATCTCCAAATCTTTTTAACTGTATCTTGGAACAAATTTTTAGAAATTTAGACTGGGAGGGAAGGAGCCTTAAAATTTTTGGAAAAAATCTAACAAATCTAAGATTTGCGGATGATATTCTAATAGCAAAAAATTTTAATGAAATAAAAGAGATGGTGGATGACCTAATGCAGCAAAACGGAAAATTTAGTCTAACTATGAACTTGTCGAAGACAAAATTTATGTTAAACAGGGAGGGAATGAATGAATTTTGATATGGGGAAAAATTGTCTCGTGTAGAAGAATACAGGTATCTAGAACAGACTATGCGATTCAAAAATAATATTGAAGGAATAGTAAGAGAGAGGATCTCCAATGCGTGGCAAGCCTTCTAAGCAAATAAATCTATTTTGAAAAGTAAAATGAAAATAGGACTAAAAACAAAAATTCTGGAAAGTTGTGTGATGTCGGTGTTGACCTATGGGGCCCAAACGTGATCACTCACGAAAAGACAAATGCAGCGTCTCACTAATACACAAAACTCAATGCTGAGGAGTATACTAGGATTCAGGCTAAGGAATAAAATTAAAATAACAAAAATTCGAGAAAAAACTAGAATTAAAAATATTGGGTACAAAATTAAAATACAAAAATTTAAATATGCAGGCCTTATGTCAAGAGGAGATCAAGAAAAATGGAACATAAGGACCACGATTTGGGCCTCGAGGGAGCACAAGAGAAATAGATGCCGACCAGCAACACGCTGGATGAACGAGATCCTCTCCCTACACGGGCCATGCTGGAGACGAGCAGCAGCCAACAGACAAGGCTGGAAAAGGGTTACGGAAACATATGCCCTACGGTGGGTGGAATAGGTTGGTGACCTACGTGCTTGGCCCCTGTAAGAAGGTGACGCACGTTGTTAAGCCTATTCAATGTTAAAATAAAATAATAAAATGGCCATAAACAGGGGCAAAACTATAGGGGGTGTGGGGGTTGAAATACCCCCCCCCCCAATAATTTGGCTGTCGGCAAATTTTACGACTGTTCAATTGAGCCCCCCCCCCCCCGCCAATAATTTGACAGTTAGCAAATTTTGAAACTGTTCATTTGAATTTTCATTTTGTATGCATGTTTGTTTGTTTATTTATTTTCTTTTTCGATTAAAAAATATTTCGATTGAAAAATTAGCAAGATTTTAATTTGTTAAACATTTTGTCGGCGACTTTTTAGTTTTCAAAAAATATTTTTCGGCATACTTTTCTTCTCCACCTTTCCAAACTGAAAGTCAAATTTCGTTTCTGAAAATGGAGTACCCTGAATTCCTGTTAGAGACTAGTCAGTCAAGAGCAGAAGGTTTCAAGCTGAGTATCGAACGTTATTTGAAAAGTTGAAACAAAGCTGAAATGTGGAAAACATTTCGAAAATCTGAAAGTCGGTAGCAAACGTTTAATTTCAAATTTCAGTGACTATTCGGACTGCCAGCACGAAAGAGTCGCCCTCTATAATTTTAAGCACATGAAAAAAGGAACTATTGAAACCCTACATATCTTAGAAAAATTCATCAGATTGAAATGAAAATGGTCTCAATGGAAGGAAAATTTTATGTACTATAAATTTTATCCTAATCATTTTTTCGATGAACGCTTTCGTTTTCATAATGCCTGTAAATGAAACGCGTCCATTTTCTCCTCTTGTGAATCCGTTAGATGAAACTGGAAAAATTACATATTATATAGCGACTTCTAAGTCAGTGATTCACTCATTCACTCAGTCACTAACTTACGTATTTAGTCATTCACTCACATACTCAAGTCATATCACTTACTCAATGACTGAGTGATTCACTCAGTTACTTGCTTACTTATCCAGTTATTTTATTTTATTATTTAAGGTCCCCTCAACAGCCATTGGCCAATTACACAGGAGACCATTCTTAATTAATAATACAACTGTAAAAAAAGAAACTACAGACTTGTTTTATGAAAATAATAATAATAATAATAATAATAATAATGATAATGGTAATAAAAATGAAAATAAAACAAAATGAAACAAAATAAAAATAAAAACAAAAACCAAAAGATAAGGAAAAGAAAGAGAGAAATAAATGGTACTGGTACCTCAGCCCTCTCCCACCCCCCAAGGTCCCTCCAAACGCCGCTTAAATTTTGACCTGTCAGTATCAAATATGTCAGCCTCTGCGCATAGTCTAAGGAATTTTTCAGTAATTCTCATCATGTTATTCATAGGAGAAAATTCCATTTTGGCCGTTCGATATCAATGTAGTGGAAAAATTATCTTTCGCCTAGAATTAATTTTTGGCACCCCAAAGTTGATTTTTCCAAACAATTTTTCATCCTGAATATTTCCATGAATAAGCAGTTATTCCACACAGTTACTCAGTCACTTACTCAGTGACTCAGTGATTCACTCATTCTGTAATGTAGTTATTGATTTACTTTCTCACTCCGTCACTCACTCAATAAGTCAGTAATTCCTCACTCAATGATTCATTCATTCTCTAACTCAGTCGGATGCTATTCAGCAAAAGGGAACCAACTAGCAAAATCTGCGTTTTGAGAACACGTGATTTGAAGTTCAGGAGCCCTGTGAAAATATGACATAGCGTTTACTGATAAGCTTTTGTCAAAGTGGGTATACATTTTTGAATCGGGGGCCCACTTTTGAAAAATTCTACTATTTATGCTCTCACCAACAATACCAATAACTCATTTGTTTACAAATATTGGTTGGTTCCTTTTTGCTGAATAGCGTCCAGTTATTTATTCACTTCCTCACTCCATCACTCACTCGATACGTCAATTCACTCCGTCACTCGCTTACTTATTTAGTGGTTCACTCACTTAGTCAGTTTTTCATTCATTCTCTAATTCAGTTATTCATTCACTTCCACACTCCGTCGCTCACCCAGCGAGTCAGTGATTCACTCACTCGCTCGCTTACTTATTCAGTTATCCATGCAGTTACTCAATCACTTACTTAGTGACTCAGTGATTCACTCCCTCACTCAGTCACTCGCTTACTCATTGAGTTATTCACTCAGTTACTCAGTAACTCACTCAGTGCTTCAGTTATTCACTCACTGACTCAGTCATTCATTCATTATATAATCTAATTCAGTTATTCATTCACTTCCTCACTCTGTCACTCACCCAATGAGTCAGTGATTCACTCACTCACGCTGTCATTTGCTTACTTATTTAGTGATTCACTAAATCACTCGCTTACTTATTCAGTTATTCACATAGTTACTCAATCACGTACTCAGTGATTCACTCAGTCAATCAGTCAGTCATTCATTCATTCTCTAATTCAGTTATTCATTCACTTCCTCACTTTGTCATTCACTCAATAAGTCAGTGATTCACTCATTTACTCAATCATTAGTAAACGATTACAGCGCGCCACCGCATTGAACAGCCCGAAATCTGCTGTTACTAGATTCTCTGTTTGACCTAGAGTCTAAAATTTGAGAAAGTTTATAATTTTATTAAAATCTAAAAGTTGAAAGCAAAAAAACATATCTTCCAATGTCACAAGCTGAATCCGATAGCAAATGTTCTATTAGAAAATTTTGTCGGCAACTTTTTTGTTAAAAGAAAATATAGGCGGCAAATTTTCCTTCGCCCCCCCCCCAATCTGAAAGTCCAATTTCGCCTCTGTCTAAAAGGGTCCCATGTCCACGGCCCCCCCCAATTCGAATTTTGGCTTGAAAACATGTCAATCGTTTGTGCATCGTTTGTGCAGAAATGTGCAACACACCCCACCGTTTGTGCACACCCCCATACGAACATACAGGAACATCTGTCTGGGGGGGGGGCTGTAGACACGATGGCCCCCCCCAATTCGAATTTCGGGTTGAAAACCATGTCAATCGTTTGTGCATCGTTTGTGCAGAAATGTGCAACACACCCCACCGTTTGTGCACACCCCCACACCGAGATACAGGGGCATCTGTCTGGGGGGGGCTGTAGACACGATGGCCCCCCCAATTCGAATCTCGGGTTGAAAACCATGTCAATCGTTTGTGCATCGTTTGTGCAGAAATGTGCACCATACCCCATCGTTTGTGCACACCCCCACCCCCTGTGACAAGCGAAGTTAAGTCAGCTTATTTGATTTACTACATGACTTCTGAGTGAAATCTCGAATAAGAGCAATTTTGTGTCCGAATGAGCTCTAATTATCTTCTCTATTGATATTGCATGCCCTAAAACAGTGACAAGTGGGGTCCGTTCCGCTAAAACACCCCCTCCCCTCACCCCGCCCCGCCCCCGCCCCCGCCAAAGTAAAATTGCGAAAGCAAAACATCTCATAATTTAGTGCAATTTTGTACCACCCTTCTCGAGTATAGTATTCGCTTCCTTCACTGTAATTAAAAATAGAAACCAGTTTCAGGGCATGGCAGGGAACCTAAACATTCCCCTACCCCCCCTCATGGAGGCATTTTGCATCAAAAATGGTACATAAATTTTGTACCTATTTTTCTAATACCCTAAATCACGAATTGTGGACTATCACCTCTTCAAAATATTGGCGAATGGATTAGCTCCTGCCATACCATCCCCCACCATTATTTAAGACATTTGGCATCCGGAATGGTACGGAAATTTTCCAACTATGTAGTATAATTTTGAACCTCCTTCCTTGAATTGTGTACTCTCGCCCTCGTCTCTGCTTAGTAATAGAAGCTGCATGCACTACGAAAAAACTGATCGTTAATGATTTAATTAACGCTCAGTTTTTTACAATGGCCCATCAATTTACGTTATTTATTCGCTTTAGGCCTTCCCGCTAGAAGCGCTAATGTGCAGGACGAGCCGGTGATAATTTACAACAACATTACGTTTCTAAGGTACGAAACACAAATGGATGCAACTACTACATTCATTGTCGCAACTTTCCGAGTACTTATACAAATATAAAGAAAATTTCTTACTATTTATCAGGATTGAATAAACTATTTTATTAGTGAACCAGCCTGTATCTACGTTTTTATCAGTAAAGCGGTAAGTTTACCCATTTCTACTACCATTCGTTAAATTGCTGTCTGCTTTAAAAAGTTCTAAAAAAATTTTCTAATTAGTTCCGCCATTTTCCGAATTTGTTCTTACCCCCACCACCAGATATATGAAATTCAATATGGAGGAGCTGGCGACATGCTAGCCTCCAACATTCGATTTTGGGGTTGCATAAAGTACCAAACGTTTGTTCTCAATGTGTTCTACTTTGTTCCGGCCCTTTCACCCATGTTCAGCCACCAACCAGAAATGAACGATAAACAACACAAAATCCAACATGAATACCATTCTCTATTTATTCTAACTTTTTCTCTTATTCGCACACCACAACCCATCACCGCGATAAATGCGATTTGTAGCCCACTAAAATATGTTCTCTATTTGCTCTAATTTATTCTCTCGTCTCCGCACTACGACCCATCATAACTATACATTCCCCTAAATCAGAATTTTCCGCATAAGTGCATTCTGCTGTCCACTAAAATTTGTTCTGTACTTGTTCCAATTTGTTCTCTCATCCCCACACCACAATCCATCACCATGATGCATGTGTCGTCAATCTGAGCTCAGGGGTTATTCATATGATCAAAATCATTGATTTCCTGTAATTTTAATTGAAAAAGAATTTATTTTTATTTCATTATTTATATATACTATAAATTTAATTGAAATTATTATAATAAATAAAATAATTATTATAGGAAATGAAGTTCAAATTATTTATAAATTTTGATTTTGCCTTCACGTCTCAATTCTCCGGATAAATGCGGTTTGCTGTCCACCAAAATTTGTTCTCTTATCTCCAGACTACGTGCGAGAAGAAGAGTTGGCGGGTTGACGAATCAAATAGAACTAGATTTTCGTAAAACGAGCCTCGTCTGATCTCTTCTACTAGACTGTGACACTTTCTTCTGTAGGATGATGTGGAGACAGGTACTAAGAGGATATAAATGAGGTACTGATGGAAAAGGGGGCCAACTGGAAGGGAGAAGGAATGAAAGAGAATTAGGTTTGGTGTGGGTGAAGAAGTGGCATATCGTAAGGTGCGAATGAGGTCCATTTCACCAGGGCCCTGTTCCATATTTTTCATTGTTCTAAGTTTAATTTCATTAGTTAGTGCATTTTCGCACGGGCCTTCTAAACCCCGTATCACCATCATCTTATTGAACCACTGTCTATACCCTTGACACATCTCTTTTTTGTGCATCCTCCACACTTTCCTCTTCATTACTTTCCGAACCTTACACTTTCTCCCCTCCCTGCTTCGATAACCGAGAAGAGAAAAGATAATAATCGGAAAATTGCACTCCAGAATGCGTATATTGTTCAACATTTCGCTCACCAGTTACCATGTTCTCAAATCCTCCGCCTGTAACAACAACTTTCTTTACTCCTATCCCTCGAGAATGGTGCTAATTACTTAATTTCTCTTGACAAATTCAAATCCGTTGCCGAAATTGAGCAGGACACATTTTTTGACCAATTTGACCAACATTTTGGAGCGACCCCGTAAATTTCAAGAACGAACTTGAACTCAGCGTGAAAAATTGAGTGAGAAGCATTCGTTAACTTACAATTTTTTACTATTTTCCAACTTTGAAAATTCCTCTATCATTTTGTGTTTTTTTGGTGCGATAAAATTTATGGGCACCTCGGTCTCGGGAAAGGTACCAATTACATAATTTCTGGTGATAAATTCTAATCCGTCATCTAAATTGAGCTGCAGTAATTTTTTTTTGGAAAATTGTCTGTATTCGTCATCTCACGAATACAACTACTCTGTCTGTACTCGCAAACTACCATATTGTAGCTGTAGTTACGAATACTTTGCGAAACTAGTAGTTGTATCTAGCAGTTGCTGTATTCGAATACTACGAGTATTTGCCCAACACTGGCCCGTGGACGCCGAATCCGACTATGCGGAGCGTACCGCGTAGTCAATCAAATAGAACTAGATTTTCGTAAAACGAGCCTCGTCTGATCTCTTCTACGAGACTGTACACAACCGAGCGATAATGCATCTAACCCTCATGACATTCCCAGTATCATACCCAAGTATGGTAATAACAGTAATAATATAAATTTTAATCTTATTTTTACTAATTCTAAACTCAAGTGCAAAACCACCAATGTACAATATTCAAATATTCTAATAAATAAATCTGAGATGTACGATTCAGCCCACAAACTTCAATTGGTAAATAATACGAGCTGAAAGCTGAGGTTATGAGGAGCTTCTATGCTTAAAAAAAAAAAAAAAAATGAACTCGGACTACTTTTGAGGCACGAGACGATTTCAGAACCGTCGTCAAAATTGATTCACAGGCTATTTCTGAGTCAGTATAGCCCCCGCCCCCAGTATAACCACATTTTTGACTGAATCTCGGCAACAGAGGGTCAGCGCCTGAATTGGTCCACGAATTCGAACTCAGCGCGAAAAATCGAGTAATAATTGGTTGTCATCTCATCTTTTTGGAATTTCGATAATTTTGAAAACTTCTCCATACGTACATCAGGCATTTTTAAGGGGGAAGAAATTTTCCGAGAGTTTCGGTGCCCGGATCAGGCGAAATAGAATCGAAATGCCGAGACGAATTTAGAACCGTCGTCAAAATTGATTCACAGGCTCTTTCCGAGCCTCTATAGCCCTCGCCCTCATTATAACCACATTTTTGACTGTATCTCGGCAACAGAGGGTCAGCGTCTGATTAGGTCGACGAATTCGAACTCAGCGCGAAAAATTGTGTAGGAATTTGTTGTAATCTCATCTATTTAGAATTTCGAAAATTTTGAAAATTGTTCCATACCATATGTATACGTGAGGCATTCTTTTGGGCGAGAAAATTTTCCGAGAGCTTCGTGGCCCGGATCCGGCGAAATAGAATCGAAATGCCGAGACGAATTCAGAACCGTCGTCAAAATTGATTCACAGGCTATTTCTGACCCAGTATAGCCCGGGCCCCAGTATAACCACATTTTTGACTGTATCTCGCTAACGGAGGGTCAATGCCTGCTTTGGTCGACGAATTCGAACTCAGCGCAAAAAATTGAGTAAGAGTTCGTGGTTATCTCACCTTTTTGGAATTTTGAAAATTTTGAAAATTTTGAAAATTTCTCCATACTATAACATCAGGCATTTTTACTGGGCAAAAAAAGATTCCGCGAGCTTCGGGTCCCGGACCTGGCGAAATAGATTCGAAATGCCGAGGAGAATTCAGAGCTGTCGTAAAAATTGATTCACAGGCTCTTTCTGACCCAGTATAGACCCCGCCCCCAGTTTAACCCCTTTTTGACAGTATCTCGTCAACGGTGGGTCGGCGCCTAATTTGGTCGACGAATTCGAACTCAGCGCGAAAAATTGAGCAGGAATTAGTGGTTATCTCTGTATTTTTGAATTTCGAAAATTTTTTAAATTTCTTCTACCACACATCAGGTATTTTTTTGGGCGAAAAAAGGTACCGGGAGCTTCGGGGACCGGACCCGGCGAAATAGATTCGAAATGCCGAGACGAATTCAAAACCCTCGTCAGAATTGATTCACTGGCTATTTCTGACCCAGTGTATAGCCCTAGCCCCCAGTATATCCACATTTTTGACTGTATCTCGGCAAAGGAGGGTCAGCGCCTGATTTTGTTGACGAATTCGAACTCAGCGCGAAAAACTGAGTAGGAGTTTGAGGTTATCCTATCTTTTTTGAATTTCGAAAATTTAGAAAATTTAGAAAATTTCTCCATACTTATACATCAGACATTTTTTTGGGCGAAAAAATTTTCCGAGGGCTTCGGGGCGCAGACCCGGCGAAATCTATTCGAAATGCCGAGACGAATTCAGAAGCGTCGTCAAAATTGATTCGCAGGCTATTTCTGACCCAGTATAGACCCGGCCCCCAGTGTAACCACATTTTTGACTGTATCTCGGCAACGGGGGGTCAGCGTCTGATTTGGTCGACGAATTCGAACTCAGCGCGAAAAATTGAGTAGGAATTGGTGGTTATCTCATCTATTTGGAATTTCGAAAATTTTGAAAATTTCTCCATACGTATACATCAGGAATTTTTTTGGGCGAGAAGATTATCCGAGAGCTTTGTGGTCCGGACCCGGCGAGATAGATTCGGAATTATTATTATTATTATTATTATTATTACTAGGGGGCTCCGCCCCCTGCCCGCTTCGCGGGCCCACCCCCGGAGTTAATGAAATATAGGTTAATTTGCACTATAGAAACACAGAATTTATTTTATGTATATAGGAAAAAAAGTTAACCTCTATGAGGATGCACCTATTATCATTACACAGAGATACACCTTATGTAAATGTCAAACTACAGTATATGCATATACTATAACTATTTCAAATTTAGAAGTGTCCACTGCAGGTAAAGTCGTTGATACATAGAGATAGATGTTCTCATACTGTCCGAGAGAAAAAAGCAGTTTTAATCAAAACATGTATTTTTTCGACTTCACAACAAGTTCACTGTTTCAAGGGTTTTTCAACTGCTACATTTTGTACACTGGAAACGTGGACTCGCGCCCCCAACACCAAAAGAGTATACTTTCGAGTTTTTGTTGGTGAACTTTTTTTTTTCTTGATTGAAATAATTTGTGATTCCGAGGGGTTGACCGCACCCCAACTCCGATAATCAGATTCTTGATTGTAGGTGTTGAAAAACATGTTTCCATAAGCCCCTTATTTTTAATCGAGATCTTTTGTGGATCAAGGAATAACTCTTCCACCTACGACGAAAATCTAAAACTCGATTTTCCAGCTTCTCAATGTTATTCTTGGTGAACGTCTTACTTTTTCAATTCAAATAATACGTTAACCCTTTTCTAATAATTTACGTTTGTTTTAATAATAGTTAGATTATAGCAGCAAAAGGCAATAATACTCTCCGTAAATAAAAATAATAATATAATATTGTGGACCCGATGGATTGTCTCCACCCCAATTCCGCAAATCTAATTCTCGATCTTTCAGCCTTTCAAGATTATTCATGGTTAACTTTTTTCGATTCAGATCTATTGTGGATCCGTTGGGTTGACCCCGACCCCAACTTCGGAAATTGAATTCTCCATTTGGTCGGCTTAAGAAATAATTTTCCGTGAACCCCTGTTTATTTTTTTGTTCGAAGTCTTTTAAAGAGTCATAAGGTACATCAGAACAGTGAAATTTGTAGCCGTAATAGTATTTAACTCACAAATCATTGATTTATGTAGTATTTTTTATGTTCTTGAATTTCTCTCTAGGGACCATAACTAGAAATTTCAGAAGGGAACGTATACTCAGAAGTCCGAAAAATCGTAAAAAATGGTTACTCGATTGATAATGAATTAAAATGGAGTAAAGCCTAAACAAAATTCAATTTTTTGCATGTAATAGGCTCTGTATTGTTTTTCATATGTAAAGTAGATAAACTCACTTCTGAATAATATTAATACATTTGTTATGACATAACCTGTCATATTTAAAATCCATAATTAGAACTGTGCATGTAGAAAAATGAAGTTTTACTTGATTTCTTTAGCCTTTGTTTAACATTTCCAATGTGTCTCCCTTGAAACAGTAAACTTGTTGTGAAGTCGAAAAAATACATGTTTTGATTAAAACTGCTTTTTTCTCTCGGACAGTATGAGAACATCTATCTCTATGTATCAACGACTTTACCTGCAGTGGACACTTCTAAATTTGAAATAGTTACAGGTTATCTCAATATTTTTGAATTTCGAAAATTTTGAAAATTTTTCCATCTTATACATCGGGCATTTTTTGGGGGGCAAAAAAATTTTCCGAGAGATTTGGGGCCCAGACCCGGCAAAAATGATGTATAGTATGGAGAAATTTTCAAAATTCGAAAAAACCAAAAATCTTGAAATGAAGACTGTTTTTGAACCAATTTTTCACGCTGAGTTTGAATTGGGTGTTCAAATTCGGCAGGGACGCTCCGTTCTCGGGATACACTCGTAATAGTTGGAAGTATTGGTTAATTTGGGTGAAAAAATGACTGCAGCTCAATTTTGACGACAGATTCAAATTCGTCTCGAAAAACTGAGTAACTAGCACCAGCGCCGACGCCGAATCTCTCCGAAAATATTTTTAATTTTGAAAAATTTTCAAAATACGAAAAAATTAAAATTTTGAATTAAAGACTGATTCCGACTCAATTTTTCGCGCTGAGTTCGAATTCGTCGACCAAATCAGGCGCTGGTCCTCCGTTGCCGAGATACAGTCAAAATTGTAGTTATACTGGGGGCTGTGCTATACTGGGACAGAAATAGCCTGTGAATCAATTCTGACGAGGGTTTTGAATTCGTTTCGGCATTTCGAATATATTTCACAAGGTCCGGGCCTCGAAACTCTCGGAGAATTTTTTCGCTCAAAAAAGTGCCGGAGTATGTGTGGAGAAATTTTCAAAATTTTCGAAATTGCTAAAAAATGGGATAACAACAAATTCCTACTCAATTTTTCGCGCTGAGTTCGAATTCGTCGACCTAATCAGACGCTGACCCTCTGTTGCCGAGATACAGTCAAAAATGTGGTTACACTGGGGGCCGGGTCTATACTGGGTCAGAAATAGCCTGCGAATCAATTTTGACGACGCTTCTGAATTCGTCTCGGCATTTCGAATAGATTTCGCCGGGTCTGCGCCCCGAAGCCCTCGGAAAATTTTTTCGCCCAAAAAAATGTCTTATGTATAAGTATGGAGAAATTTTCTAAATTTTCTAAATTTTCGAAATTCAAAAAAGATAGGATAACCTCAAACTCCTACTCAGTTTTTCGCGCTGAGTTCGAATTCGTCAACAAAATCAGGCGCTGACCCTCCTTTGCCGAGATACAGTCAAAAATGTGGATATACTGGGGGCTAGGGCTATACACTGGGTCAGAAATAGCCAGTGAATCAATTCTGACGAGGGTTTTGAATTCGTCTCGGCATTTCGAATCTATTTCGCCGGGTCCGGTCCCCGAAGCTCCCGGTACCTTTTTTCGCCCAAAAAAATACCTGATGTGTGGTAGAAGAAATTTAAAAAATTTTCGAAATTCAAAAATACAGAGATAACCACTAATTCCTGCTCAATTTTTCGCGCTGAGTTCGAATTCGTCGACCAAATTAGGCGCCGACCCACCGTTGACGAGATACTGTCAAAAAGGGGTTAAACTGGGGGCGGGGTCTATACTGGGTCAGAAAGAGCCTGTGAATCAATTTTTACGACAGCTCTGAATTCTCCTCGGCATTTCGAATCTATTTCGCCAGGTCCGGGACCCGAAGCTCGCGGAATCTTTTTTTGCCCAGTAAAAATGCCTGATGTTATAGTATGGAGAAATTTTCAAAATTTTCAAAATTTTCAAAATTCCAAAAAGGTGAGATAACCACGAACTCTTACTCAATTTTTTGCGCTGAGTTCGAATTCGTCGACCAAAGCAGGCATTGACCCTCCGTTAGCGAGATACAGTCAAAAATGTGGTTATACTGGGGCCCGGGCTATACTGGGTCAGAAATAGCCTGTGAATCAATTTTGACGACGGTTCTGAATTCGTCTCGGCATTTCGATTCTATTTCGCCGGATCCGGGCCACGAAGCTCTCGGAAAATTTTCTCGCCCAAAAGAATGCCTCACGTATACATATGGTATGGAACAATTTTCAAAATTTTCGAAATTCTAAATAGATGAGATTACAACAAATTCCTACACAATTTTTCGCGCTGAGTTCGAATTCGTCGACCTAATCAGACGCTGACCCTCTGTTGCCGAGATACAGTCAAAAATGTGGTTATAATGAGGGCGAGGGCTATAGAGGCTCGGAAAGAGCCTGTGAATCAATTTTGACGACGGTTCTAAATTCGTCTCGGCATTTCGATTCTATTTCGCCTGATCCGGGCACCGAAACTCTCGGAAAATTTCTTCCCCCTTAAAAATGCCTGATGTACGTATGGAGAAGTTTTCAAAATTATCGAAATTCCAAAAAGATGAGATGACAACCAATTATTACTCGATTTTTCGCGCTGAGTTCGAATTCGTGGACCAATTCAGGCGCTGACCCTCTGTTGCCGAGATTCAGTCAAAAATGTGGTTATACTGGGGGCGGGGGCTATACTGACTCAGAAATAGCCTGTGAATCAATTTTGACGACGGTTCTGAAATCGTCTCGTGCCTCAAAAGTAGTCCGAGTTCATTTTTTTTTTTTTTTTAAGCATAGAAGCTCCTCATAACCTCAGCTTTCAGCTCGTATTATTTACCAATTGAAGTTTGTGGGCTGAATCGTACATCTCAGATTTATTTATTAGAATATTTGAATATTGTACATTGGTGGTTTTGCACTTGAGTTTAGAATTAGTAAAAATAAGATTAAAATTTATATTATTACTGTTATTACCATACTTGGGTATGATACTGGGAATGTCATGAGGGTTAGATGCATTATCGCTCGGTTGTGTACAGTCTCGTAGAAGAGATCAGACGAGGCTCGTTTTACGAAAATCTAGTTCTATTTGATTGACTACGCGGTACGCTCCGCATAGTCGGATTCGGCGTCCACGGGCCAGTGTTGGGCAAATACTCGTAGTATTCGAATACAGCAACTGCTAGATACAACTACTAGTTTCGCAAAGTATTCGTAACTACAGCTACAATATGGTAGTTTGCGAGTACAGACAGAGTAGTTGTATTCGTGAGATGACGAATACAGACAATTTTCCAAAAAAAAATTACTGCAGCTCAATTTAGATGACGGATTAGAATTTATCACCAGAAATTATGTAATTGGTACCTTTCCCGAGACCGAGGTGCCCATAAATTTTATCGCACCAAAAAAACACAAAATGATAGAGGAATTTTCAAAGTTGGAAAATAGTAAAAAATTGTAAGTTAACGAATGCTTCTCACTCAATTTTTCACGCTGAGTTCAAGTTCGTTCTTGAAATTTACGGGGTCGCTCCAAAATGTTGGTCAAATTGGTCAAAAAATGTGTCCTGCTCAATTTCGGCAACGGATTTGAATTTGTCAAGAGAAATTAAGTAATTAGCACCATTCTCGAGGGATAGGAGTAAAGAAAGTTGTTGTTACAGGCGGAGGATTTGAGAACATGGTAACTGGTGAGCGAAATGTTGAACAATATACGCATTCTGGAGTGCAATTTTCCGATTATTATCTTTTCTCTTCTCGGTTATCGAAGCAGGGAGGGGAGAAAGTGTAAGGTTCGGAAAGTAATGAAGAGGAAAGTGTGGAGGATGCACAAAAAAGAGATGTGTCAAGGGTATAGACAGTGGTTCAATAAGATGATGGTGATACGGGGTTTAGAAGGCCCGTGCGAAAATGCACTAACTAATGAAATTAAACTTAGAACAATGAAAAATATGGAACAGGGCCCTGGTGAAATGGACCTCATTCGCACCTTACGATATGCCACTTCTTCACCCACACCAAACCTAATTCTCTTTCATTCCTTCTCCCTTCCAGTTGGCCCCCTTTTCCATCAGTACCTCATTTATATCCTCTTAGTACCTGTCTCCACATCATCCTACAGAAGAAAGTGTCACAGTCTAGTAGAAGAGATCAGACGAGGCTCGTTTTACGAAAATCTAGTTCTATTTGATTCGTCAACCCGCCAACTCTTCTTCTCGCACGTAGTCTGGAGATAAGAGAACAAATTTTGGTGGACAGCAAACCGCATTTATCCGGAGAATTGAGACGTGAAGGCAAAATCAAAATTTATAAATAATTTGAACTTCATTTCCTATAATAATTATTTTATTTATTATAATAATTTCAATTAAATTTATAGTATATATAAATAATGAAATAAAAATAAATTCTTTTTCAATTAAAATTACAGGAAATCAATGATTTTGATCATATGAATAACCCTGAGCTCAGATTGACGACACATGCATCATGGTGATGGATTGTGGTGTGGGGATGAGAGAACAAATTGGAACAAGTACAGAACAAATTTTAGTGGACAGCAGAATGCACTTATGCGGAAAATTCTGATTTAGGGGAATGTATAGTTATGATGGGTCGTAGTGCGGAGACGAGAGAATAAATTAGAGCAAATAGAGAACATATTTTAGTGGGCTACAAATCGCATTTATCGCGGTGATGGGTTGTGGTGTGCGAATAAGAGAAAAAGTTAGAATAAATAGAGAATGGTATTCATGTTGGATTTTGTGTTGTTTATCGTTCATTTCTGGTTGGTGGCTGAACATGGGTGAAAGGGCCGGAACAAAGTAGAACACATTGAGAACAAACGTTTGGTACTTTATGCAACCCCAAAATCGAATGTTGGAGGCTAGCATGTCGCCAGCTCCTCCATATTGAATTTCATATATCTGGTGGTGGGGGTAAGAACAAATTCGGAAAATGGCGGAACTAATTAGAAAATTTTTTTAGAACTTTTTAAAGCAGACAGCAATTTAACGAATGGTAGTAGAAATGGGTAAACTTACCGCTTTACTGATAAAAACGTAGATACAGGCTGGTTCACTAATAAAATAGTTTATTCAATCCTGATAAATAGTAAGAAATTTTCTTTATATTTGTATAAGTACTCGGAAAGTTGCGACAATGAATGTAGTAGTTGCATCCATTTGTGTTTCGTACCTTAGAAACGTAATGTTGTTGTAAATTATCACCGGCTCGTCCTGCACATTAGCGCTTCTAGCGGGAAGGCCTAAAGCGAATAAATAACGTAAATTGATGGGCCATTGTAAAAAACTGAGCGTTAATTAAATCATTAACGATCAGTTTTTTCGTAGTGCATGCAGCTTCTATTACTAAGCAGAGACGAGGGCGAGAGTACACAATTCAAGGAAGGAGGTTCAAAATTATACTACATAGTTGGAAAATTTCCGTACCATTCCGGATGCCAAATGTCTTAAATAATGGTGGGGGATGGTATGGCAGGAGCTAATCCATTCGCCAATATTTTGAAGAGGTGATAGTCCACAATTCGTGATTTAGGGTATTAGAAAAATAGGTACAAAATTTATGTACCATTTTTGATGCAAAATGCCTCCATGAGGGGGGGTAGGGGAATGTTTAGGTTCCCTGCCATGCCCTGAAACTGGTTTCTATTTTTAATTACAGTGAAGGAAGCGAATACTATACTCGAGAAGGGTGGTACAAAATTGCACTAAATTATGAGATGTTTTGCTTTCGCAATTTTACTTTGTGTTTTAGCGGAACGGACCCCACTTGTCACTGTTTTAGGGCATGCAATATCAATAGAGAAGATAATTAGAGCTCATTCGGACACAAAATTGCTCTTATTCGAGATTTCACTCAGAAGTCATGTAGTAAATCAAATAAGCTGACTTAACTTCGCTTGTCACAGGGGGTGGGGGTGTGCACAAACGATGGGGTATGGTGCACATTTCTGCACAAACGATGCACAAACGATTGACATGGTTTTCAACCCGAGATTCGAATTGGGGGGGGCCATCGTGTCTACAGCCCCCCCAGACAGATGCCTCTGTATCTCGGTGTGGGGGTGTGCACAAACGGTGGGGTGTGTTGCACATTTCTGCACAAACGATGCACAAACGATTGACATGGTTTTCAACCCGAAATTCGAATTGGGGGGGGCCATCGTGTCTACAGCCCCCCCCCCAGACAGATGTTCCTTTATGTGCGTATGGGGGTGTGCACAAACGGTGGGGTGTGTTGCACATTTCTGCACAAACGATGCACAAACGATTGACATGTTTTCAAGCCAAAATTCGAATTGGGGGGGGCCGTGGACATGGGACCGTCTAAAAGTTGAAAGTAAAAGACTTATCTTCCAATGTCACAAGCTGAATCCGATAGCAAATGTTCTATTAGAAAATTTTGTTCATCTACCCAAAGTTGTAAATAAAAAATAAAAAAAAATAATTATCATCAAGGCCAAACGAACTGTGGGATTAGAGAAAAGACAGCCAAAGCGTCTCAGACTAGCGGATCTGCTGTACCTCAGTCATCATTTCTTTTTTCCGACGTGATTCTTAATGCCAATCATTCGTGTCGCTTATGTTTTTTCTCTGATGCATTCGAAATCCTCAAAACGGTCGTGACTGGTGCGGACACGATTATGTCGAAAATTTATCTCAGTTCGAAGTGCGGTACGTCTCTGATGTTTGAAACAATTTACGCTGGCTCAAGGTCTCGTTGGGACACAACGTGAATTAACAGTTCAGTCGGATCAGCGCCGCGGTCTAGAAGAAAATTACGAATGCGGTATGCGCGCGCGGGTTTCACGCAGTGTTGCCCAGTTATAATTTTTCCCTTTCGATTTACAATACTCGTACTCGTATTTTCACGATTGCAGTTGAACTCGTTGATATACTTCAAAGGCCCCCTGTGTGCGCTACCTCGGCGTGGTGAGGGGGCCGAAAGAAGAACTAAGGGCACATTAGGCTTTCACACTTTTGGTTTGTTTACATGTATTCTTATCAAACTTATGGTGAAATGTTGTTATCACAAACACGAATAATATGGAGTACGATTTCCCTTCATCCTATTCCTTCTGAAATTTGCTGTTAAAATAGAAATACTATCGTTATTATTGAAAAATGTGGTTCATGATAGGTGGAACTTTCTCAAGGAGCCACTGATGTGCCAGCATACTGGGCCCAAGGACCAAAGGAAATAGAAACTGATATGGCCGAAGATTTTGGACATTTGATTTCAAAACGTAAGGAAAATGTATTGCGATCGTACAACGATGGTGAGAAAAGAAATTATTTTGAATAAGACTGGTTTCTCTTCTAAAGTACATATTGAAACCTTTCTCAGTAAGGTGAAGGGAATGAATCCAGAAAATATCCCGTTGAAACTGAAAGAAGTACCACCATTTAGCAACGTTGCTGGTGAAACTTTTCCTTCAACAATTTGTACAATGAATAGTATCTTAATGTAATGATATTCGTTAAGTCTACTGAACAGTCGTTTAGAAAACAAATTTCAGAAATCTTCGGCCATGTCAGTATTTTTCTATTCTATTTGGTCCTTGGGCCCAGTTTGCTGGCACATCAGTATTTCCTTCAGGGAGTTCTACCCATTATGAAACACATTTTTCAATAATAACGATAATATTTCTATTTTAACATCAAAACTCAGAAGACATACGATAAAGGGAAATCGTGCTCCATATTATTCGTGTTTGTGACAACAACATTTCACCATAAGTTTGATAAGAATACATGTAAACAAACCAGAAGTGTGAAAGCCTAATACGTAGAAGAAGGATGAAAGCAAATGGAAACTAAGTCAGTATTCTCCCCTGGAGATGCATCTTCACCACTACAATTATGATGGTAATGCTTAGGACAGGATTTCTCGCTCTAAAAATTTAAGTACTGTTTTAAGAAATCATAAAAATAATATTTGATGAAACATGTTGGTTTGATTCAAACGGAGGCGGATAGGTGAATTGAAACTAAGGGGGAAATAATTTAAGAGCGGCCCTCTATAAATTTTTAAGTGGCCCAAATAATTTTTCTGCTCCACCCCATTTTATTTACACATAGTCTTTCAAAAAGGCACATGGTCACGTGGATACTCATTTTACAGTTTTCCTCCTTCTCTTATCTTTTCAATTAAGAAAATTGTTTTACCTCTCTGCGAAATGAAAAGAAAATTAGTATGTTTATTATAATAACAGAAATACCTAATACATAATATTATTTTAATAATTAGGAGGTCTATTAAAAATAAAAGATCTTTTATCTAATATTATAGGTTGGCCTAAAAAACTTGTTTATCAAATTAATTAATTTAACAATTTCCGAATACTTGAGGACTTATTCATGAGCGCGTAAAGAACGTTCTCATTCTTTATTTCTGAGCGGTAAGGGCATCCAAGTGATCATCTGTAAGTACCCAATGGCGAAACTGTAGGGGGGGGTTGACGCCCCCCCCCCCCATAATTTGGCAGTCGGCAAATTTTTAAACTGTTCATTTTAAATTTTCATTTTTCATTAATGTTTATTTGTTTATTTCTTTTTCAATTAAAAAATATTTCGATGAAAAATCGGCAAATTTTTAATTGTTTAAAAATTTTGTAGTCGAATTTTTAGTTTTCAAAAAATATTTGTCGGCAAAGTTTTCTTCTCCACCTCCCCAAACTGAAAGTCAAATTTCTTTTCTAAAAATGGAGGACCCTGGACTCCTTTCAGAGACTAGTCAGTCAAAAGCCGAAGGTTTCAAGCTGAGTATCGAAAGCTATCTGAAAGGTTGAAACAAATTAGACATGTGGAAGACACTTCGAAAATCTGAAAGTCGGTAGCGACCGTTGAATTTCGAATTCCAATGACTATTCTGTTTTTACTAGATTCTCTGTTTGATCCAGAGCCTGAAATTTGAGAACGTTGAAAATTTTATTAAAATCTAAAAGTTGAAAGCAAAAGACTTCTTTTCTAATGTCACAAGCTGAATCCGATAGCAAATGTTCTATTGTTTAATTTACGGGCATGGTCCTGGTGAATATAGGAGGGAAATCTGGAACAAAAGTCAAAACTCCAGGTGTGTTTCCCATAATAATGAAAGGGAGCTTGAGGCACGGATTCCCCTAAACCGATTGATTGACCTGAAAGTTTGTAGGTTTTTTTAAATGTTTATTTTTTGATTTTATTGGAACCAGTTTAAGAGACGAATCAGTGGAAATTCAGAAAAAAAGATCACCAAGAGTAAAATAACGACTACCTTGAAGTGTAAAGGAAGTTGTGTGTTCCTCTCAAGTATTCCTAACATCCTGCCAGCTTATCCTCCCAGACTAGGGTATGCTCATGTGAGTGCTTGCGGGATAAGGTTTCAATGTGCATTTGCAGGGACGAAACTATGGGGGGGGGTGAAACACTCCTAATAATTTGGCAGTCGGCAAATTTTGAAACTGTTCATTTGAATTTTTCATTTACCAAGAACGTTCGTTTTTTTTTTGTTTTTTTTTCAATTAAAACATATTTTGATTGAAAAATCGGTAAATTTTCAAATTAAAAAAAAATTTGGTCTGCGAATTCTTAGTTTGAAAAAAATATTTGACGGCAAATTTTCTTTCTCCCTCTCCTCCTCTCCCCTACCCCGAACTGAATGTCAAGTTTCGCCTCTGTAAGTACCGACCGTAATCTATTCTTTGTATGTTTCAAAATGGAAAAGGATCGTTCACAAGATACTTGTACAAAGGAAATAGTCGATAAAAATGTATAAGCTATGTATAAGGTTAGATACGCAAGTTTATAAAAATTGTACTTTTTTATGTCTAGAAAACAACAGGCAGGACACTTTTTACAAAGTTCTTTGCGACTGCTGGGTTGGGATTCAGCATCATCACTATTACTACCGTTACTTTCTTCTTCATCGTCCGCCTAGTTGATCAAAATCTTCTGCAAGACAGTTTTTTAAGCTGCTCCATTTGCAAATAAAATCTCTAAATTCTCCTTTGAAGTCTTGCAGGGTCAATTTCTTTCGAAATTTTTTAATATGGGAAAATAGATTTGTAAGCACTAGTAATTGATCGCTATCCAACCTGTCCTTTAGCTCTGGAAATCGATTAGGGTCCAAGCAACTGATATCGGCAAATACAGCTTTGTGACTCAGAAATTTGTCCTTTATAGTCGATAAAATAGTGTATTTTATTCACCCGCGGACTGGCAAGGGAATTGTAAAGGGGGAATACTGGTTCATTTTTTCCCCAAGTCATATTTTGGGTGGACCCGCAGTCCCAGTGGCCCGGCCGGGGATTCACCCCCCCCCCCCGCCAGTCCGCGGTTGCTTTTATTTGTGTAAAGACCTCCTATTCGAAATTTGTCGTTTTCATTTGTTATTGGATTGTCATCACCCTCGTAATTAAACATTTTCTTCTTTATTCGTCAGCGTATTCTTGGAAGCTCGTCTTCTATTTCAAAATCAACCTCAGGCTCAGCTTTTTCCAGTTCCTCATTTATCTTGGAAACATGTATAACTTTGTTGAATGTAAAATAACTTCAAAGTCGCTTAATCCCTTTGTTAAATCTCTAATTGTATCTTCAACCATGTTATGAGCTTTCAACAAAGAGGAGTAGTCTTTTCAAAAATGCGAAGAAAAAATTAAGCCGTGAGGATTATTTTGAAATTTAGAAATTTGTCGAAAAACGATTTTGCTTTTCCTCAAGCTACCGCACAATACTTTGCAGGCGTTCTAGCTATCTCATTTAAGGATAACAAAAGTTCAAGCAACAATCCAGAGTCGGTTATTTTAGTCTATAGTCTAATACTTTTTACTTAGGAAATATTTTTTTCTAGCGAGGGCCTAGGGCTGCGGCCGTCAGCTATACATTTTTACGTCGAAGCTATCCAATTGTACAATTGAACCGGCCCAGCGGCCCATTACGCCAGCGGCCCAGGGGGAAATTTCCCCCTTTCTCCCTGGGCCTCCCCGCCCCTGGTTTCAAAAAAAATGTTCCCATTGGTGTACCAATTGAGTGCCTACCCACGCAGAAGAATCTAGTTTGACCAAAGAGATTGGATTGACTCGAAAAAATTGTTCTTACTATTGTACCAATGGGGTGCTCACCCGCACTCTTTTACAAGAAAAAAATTTTCAAGGTCACTGCTCCCCCCTGCTGACAAAACTCCGCCTTCGAAGAGCGCGTTTTTGAAAAAAACGGGCGTTTTAACTAGAAAATCACTTAGAACCTTGAAAATTTTACTGGCAGTTTTAACAACTTTTTATTTACGCGCGCATTAGCCGTTGCTTTTTGAAAACATTCAACGTGCGACTTTCTTCATGTTACAAAAATGGGCGTTTTAGAGAAGTAAAGATGGGAAAATTTGCCGGGCGTTTCATCAGTTCTTAATTTACGCGCAGATTCATAAGAAATGTTCAGCGCGCGTATTCTCTCATATCACTAAAATGCCCCTTTTTTAAGAAAGAGAGCGTTTTCTGTAATTGTTATACATAGGATATCTTACGTTTTGCGCTCATGGTATTATATGCGCGAATAGGAACAGGTTTGAAAACGCCCGAATTATTATAATTTCGTGGCGTTTTCCACATGCATCTGCGCGCGCAGATTAAATTATTGATAACGTGAAACCGTTACTGGTTATCTGTGAGGCATGACTTGTAGCCTGAAATGCTGAAATTGTGAAACGAAAAACGACAATTGTGGTTTATTTAAGTTTCCATGTATTATTCTGTGATGCATATCATTTGAATAACCATATGGAGGATGATTCTCAGAACGAACACGGTAAGAACTATGTATAATACGTACAATATCTTTAAAATGTGTAAGTAAGTGCGATATTAGATTGCAATGTCGATTCATTATAGTGAGTACGAATTAGAGAGAAAATTGATTTCTAAGAGCACGTACATAATATCGCCCTGTATAAGTTGACACTCGTATTTTGTCCTGCAACGCTGAAGAACTTGTGTGTTTCAGGGATCTTCAGTTTGCATATTTTGAATAACAACACCTCCCACATTCAGATTCGTCCTGTTAATTCGTTACATAGAAGTGGTATAGAAATAATGGGAGTCTAGGAAACTGCCGTTTGTAAAAAGAGTTTCAAATTACATACTTCGGCATAGAAATGAGATAAAAACATGAAACAAAATCTGGTTTATATACCGCCTAGAATGAATGGTTCCAACCCTGATCGTCATTGCGTGTATAGGAATGGCAATTCCTTGCTCATTTGCTGAACCAACTCCAACTACTCTTGCTCTTTTAGCGAACTAGGGGTTTTAATCTGCTCACTGCTCCAATATGTTGCTCCGGATTGTTCTTTATCAGTAAAGAGAGAAGTGTCGCAGCGATCAGGTTCGAGATCAACTATTCCTTGCTCGGTTCACGAATAACGAATAGAACATAGAACAACTGATTTGTACCAAGAGCGAAAGAAGATATTGTGTTTGTACGGGTATCCTGACTAAGACTTCTTATAAAAGTTTGTGCTTTGTAGTTTGGTGCATTTTTCGCTGAGTGTTATGATAGAAGAAATCTGAAATTGAACATATGGAACAAATTTAACCAAGATGGTCGGGTTTCATAGCGTTTTTAACACTAAAAATTTTGCTATAAGGTTTTTGACTTTTTGTAATTGAGAATAATTATCACTGACCATGAGATCTCGGATTATGTAGCTGGTCTAGGTACACCAACGAAAACCTTTTGTTTTTGAACGGTATATCAAAAAAATAAAAAGTGTGTAACGTTGATTCATAATATATGTATTGTGGGAGAAGAAAAAACTGAGTGACCTAAAAAGAAATCTGTGAATATAACGTTGCCAGATATCTGTGAAGATGAAATACTGCGATATCGCTTATTGAAATACAGAACCTGAGTGTTACTCATATCTACGCTGTTCTCTTTCTCTCAACAATCATAAATCTGATCCTTCCATTTGATGATGTACATGCAGAATTCTGTGCGTTGAAATACACGCGGTTCTAGCTGTCTTAGGACAGATACAGCAGGAAACTCCTCTTTCTCAATAGTATGAACCATGCATTACTCTATTATACCCTGCGATTCATTCAAATTCAGCTGAATCCTTTTACAAATGAGGACCTTTCTGGCAGAAGCTTGTGTATTACACAGTTAAACTTGAACCAGAATTACAGAGCAGTGAGCAGATAGTTTTTGCTCGGAATAATTTCGCGAACTGCTTTTTTCATGAACCAACTCATTTAATTTGCTCCTGCTCGGAGTCGACCAACGCTATTGCTTGCGTACAGGTGAGTTAAATTAACCCTTCCGCATATAATTAACCAGGGTGACGCGCCTACCTGGTAAAACAGGAGTGTTTTAGTTTGAGTAAACCTGACAACTTGATACGAAACTACGAGCGTCAACTTATACTGAGCGGACTATATTTTCGGACAAAGCGACACAATCGTCTTCTTACAGTAAGAGTACAACTTTCATTCTGGCTTGGAGCAAGAGGTAGCCAACTGGCTGAAGTACCTACTGGCAGAATGCGATAACCAGGGCGAAAAAGCTAGAAGAGAGAAAGGAAGCAGGAGGTGCAACACAATTTTTAAATTGTTCATTCATTCATTCATTCATTCATTTTTTTCTTTTCAGCCACCAAAAAGAACCTTGAAAACAGTGATGAACAACATGAAGTGGTGTCAAGTTAATCATCATAGGAGCACCGTACTGGTAATATTAGGACGCTGTAATGCTGTATTTTTTTTTAATTCTAATTTTAAAAGATTCATTTATACATTCCAATTTCAATTCCGAACACTGATACACGCAATTTATAGTATATTAAATACACCTGACATTTCTTTTTATCATTACCACTCTTCATTTAATATTTATTGCAGTTTTCTTATGTTTAAAATTAGAAGAAGAGAAAAATGAATGCGTCACTGTATAAGTATTAAAATTTATAATGCACAATGTTTATTTCTTCGTCGTTTTCAATTCTTAACATTTTTTATCATTGTTGTAATGGACATTTTAGTTGTTTTATGGTTGACTAGTTTATGAAAAATGTTTACCTACATTTTTGAAACGATGTGTGTTCCTATGCTTATTTTTATTTATTTATTTTTTTTTTATCAATTTGTTTTCCTATTAATATTTAATATAATTTTTGCATATTTAATTTCTATTCAATTATTTTTTCTTAAAAAGTACTGAAAAGAAGCGCTTTTGAAAATTATTTGTGAGGGCGTTTTTTTAAGAAACAATCGGAAGGAGCGTTTTTAAATTTATTAGAAAAGAGGCGTTTTACAAACGTCACATAAACGCTCTCATATAAAGAACGCTTGGTTACTTGGCGTTTTTTAATAAGTTGAAAATCGCGCGTTTTCTAGGAAGTTGAAAAACGCGCGTTTTCTGGTAAGTTGAAAAATCGCGCGGTTTCATCGGTCTCACATTATCTCCCGCGTTCCGCCCGGCGGTATTTTGCCCGTAGGGCCATCTTGAATTTTGGTACAACATGAACTTTCAATAGACTTGAATTTTTCCGTTTTCGCCCTTTGTGGACCAATGTGAGTGAGAGGGGGTTGACTAAAAAAAAAAACTTTGAAAATGAAATTTTTGACTCAGAAACGCTTATTTTGAATTTCAGACGCGAACATATTTCACCATTGCAACCCTGTAGACCAATAATGATGAGGTTGGAGCCAAAACAACTTCAAAAATGAATAAATCAAATTACAGGCAGAGAAAGTATTATTTATAAAGGAAAATGGACGAAAATTTCCAGGGTGGCAAGTGGCCGCTTCCTAGGGGAAGCCCCCAATTGCCCTCTCGACGCTATTAGCCTGGAGCGAAACGAGCAAAATCTTTTCAAATTTTCGCAGAATTTTTATGAAAAATTATTATTTTAGAGGGACAAACGGGATTGTCTCCCAAATTCCCCTACCCTTAAAACGAGTTTCAGTTAACAACTTCTTTCAACAGTACTTCGATATCTGAGTGCGAGAAGTGGAAGTCAATGTTTTTGTAGTCATAGACTATGTTAACCAACATCGAACGTGATCTCGATTAGTATAGTCTGTCTCTTCAAAGAAATATACTCAGCTACATTTTGCACGCCGCAGTCCCCTTGGCACAGTGTGCTACATTGGTGTCATGCTGGGGACTAATCAAGAATCCCGAATTGGACTTGACTAGTCAGTCGTTGGTCAGTGTTCACTGAACCAGTTCTTCTTTTGAGGGAAAAAGAGTCAACTGTTGTTAGCTCCAGCGGTCACAAACTGCGTTGATAGCGATTTTATTTCGATTTATTTTTGGCTGGTCGGCTAGAATTTTGTGATGCACTTGGTCATGTTTTCGAATTTCTTCCTCCAGAAAGTCGTTTCGGCATCGAGACCTACTTCAAAACACGAAAACAATTTAACCATAATGCAACGTTTTTACAGGGTTTTGTAAAGTATTCGTATTACCGTGGTATTAATTTTTCTTAATCGTTCAAGCTAGCCATTGCACATCCTGGAGACTTGCAGCTCATACGTATGCGCTGACCAGTTACCGAACAAATTAGGTGTTTTATTACCTCGCACAGTGAACACCATTAAAACTGACGAACTGAACGAATTGAATTATTATATTACTTTTCAACAGAGCAAAAATATAAAAAATATAATAAAAAATGTTCGTAACCTTTCTCGAGTTGAAATTCTTGGAAAACCTTCCAGTAAGTGAGAAGTGCGCTGGTCCTACAAGGTGAATACTATCTGCTTAGGCTAGTGGCGTCACAAGGTTTTTTTTTAGGATTCTTGAAAATTAGAATCGACCAAGCAAAAGAAAAACTAAGGTTCTTGTTCCTGAAATCTGAATTTATTTATGAAATCTCTCAACAAATATCTCAATGTTCTTTTTTATCAACTTGCTGAATAGTTTATTTCTTATTTGTTAGGGAGACAAGTGCTCCGGAGAATCGACAATCAAAGGAATTTCAACGAGGTGTGGCATTATCGTCATCATTATGTGTAAACTTGATGAAACGCTGAAATGCTTATTTTATTTCATTTCTGAAATTGAGAAGTTGAGATTGTTCAACGTTCAATTATTATTTTTTGGATATTTACATGCGAGGATAAGAATCAGCGTAAGACCAAGAAGAATCTTGAATTTGGAAAGGCTGAAGTTTAGTTTCTTAAGAAGTCGAACAAATTCTGCCCCCCCCCCCAAGGGTGCCCTTTTCTATACGGATTTCAGCATTTTTCTAGGTTTTTCCGGTTTATCTCATATCACACTACTCAGTCGTGATGGGAATTCGGTCCATACTACAGACATGTGTAAAAAAAAAGAGGCACGGCACCGCTACGCTTACTTCATTTTCTTTTACCTCGATGGGAATTCCTGTTTTCCGATTCTGAACATACTAGGAAACAGCCCTCGTTTTCTTCTTGTGAACAGCTTATCCAAATTTCAGCTTCCTAATTACAGCTCTCGCTATCATCGGACATAGCTCAGCGAATCAAACAACCAATAAATAGATTAATTAATTAAATAATATTAGGACTGTTGCATAGGGCTACACTTCTTTTACCAAAGAAGTACTCGGTATTATTGCAAAATAACGTTATTTCAATTGGCGATTGATTGGAGCCAAAAGATACGATATCTGGTGGTGAAACGATGGCTCTACCCGTAGTAGCATGAAGTGTGATAACAGTGTGATATCACAAATTTTCCACTTTACTGAAAGTTCTACGTCTTTTTGGTTTCAGAAAGTACGCATATTTGTAGTTAAGACATTAAAAATGCATTCCCAAGTATCTATGAAATTTTCAATTAATTTTGTACTGTCGCAGAAATCTGAAAGTATCAGTCCATATTTCTTCATGGAATAACAGCCTGATAACATTCTCTGTACCACAGCGGTGGCAGCCTAGATTTTTTTGGAGTGTAGCAAAACCCCATTTTAACGTGAGTAAAAAACTGATGATTTTTCGGTGTGTAGCAAAAATTTCAAGGTAATGTCAGAGGCTCCTATCACAAAAATCCCCCTCCCCCCCCCCCAAAAAAAAAGTTGTTCTTATTATATTTTAACAGCAAACGAACAAACGAGCGAAAATAAATGTTACAAAACGAACAAAATTAGCGAACATTTAACTGACACGTGCACTTGTGACAACCTTTCAATGCAAAAATTCTCTACTTATTTTACTACAACTGCAAAACCTGTCTGTACTCACTCTTAGATGAAGATGATTTTGGATTAAAAAGTTCTACAAAAAAAAGGAGATTTTTCGAGAGTATTTTCAGGATACTACAATCTGGCTTCGACTTTTATCTTAGTATTCTCGCAGTACTCCTTAAAAGTAAGTGTCCTGTCAAGTGTGACGCCAAGGTAGTTCGGATTTTCGCAATTTTCAAGCTATATTCCTCCCCAACTCAACTTCAGTTTGCATCTCGCCTTAGCATTTTGCAAGCGGAAACTGCACACCTGGGTTTTAGATGGATTTGGCTTAAGAGCATTATTTGTGTAATATACTTCTAGTTCATCAAGGATGTCCTACAGTTTTCCCTCTACCTCTACGTGTGTATCCCCTACGCCGTCGCTGCCAGGTCATCAACATATAGGAAGTGCTCTGTCTGGTCTCCAATTGGCTGGTCCTTAGTGTATATATTGAGTAAGGTAGGAGCAAGAACACTTTCCTGTGGTAGTCCATTTGTCTGTCGTCTCCATCTGCTCGATTAACTCTGTTGAATAACATAGAACGTTCTGTTGCTCAGCATTGCTCTGTTAAGTGTCCTGAAGCCCCTGTGATTTTTTTTCTCTCGAAGCCATTCTCGATGTGTTGGACGAGGTTGGTGACCTGGCTTGTGCAGCTTTTTTCTTGTCAAAAGCCAGCCTGTTGAGGGATGAGTTTTCCATCAATCGTGTCTTATATCCTATTGAGTAGTAGCCGTTCGAACACCTTGTAGAGGTGGCAAAGGAGGGAAATTGGTCAGTAGCTCTTCCTGTCGTTACGATCTATCCCAGGTTTCAGGATAGCTACTACCGTTGTCCTCAACCATAATTTTGGCATTTTTGTTGTATCTGCCACGTTGTTGAAGAAGTCCGTTACCCATTTGATGCCCAATGATCCAATTTTCTTCATCTGTTCACTGAGTATTCCATCTGCTCCAGCCGCTTTACCATTTTCTACTGTGTTCCACAAAGACGTACATGAGCTGTGTGCAACGATTGTAAATAATTGTAGGGCGCAGTACAATGTACAACTAGCACCACGCGCATCCCTGCGGGTTCAGTATTTTTTTCTTCTCATTTGTAGAATTTATGAATCTGTACGTGCAAGACGAAGAAATGTACGTACGACTTGAATCTTTGAGTTCCGGCAGGACCCCTGAAGTAAATATGACAGGGCAAGAAAAATTCACAATTCAGGCCTTCATCCAGGCTATTGACCAATTCAATATGTCTGAGTCAGAAAACTGAGGCCTATAAAACCATTTACTATAAATTTGTTTTTTTATCCGAACTGAGTTCTTGCGAGCCAGACACTTGGTAAGAAAAAGGAAGAAAGTTGGTGAATTCTTATCCAGAAGATATATGGATGAAGGCTTGGTGAATGAGTTGCTTTAGTTTGCCGAGTTTACCGAGAATTATGAAAAAGAAAATGTAGAGTTCATAGAAATGTTCCAATATAAAATAATTTCACAAAATAATTTGAAAAACGTGTTCCCGAACGTGAAAATTACCTATGCTTAGAATTTTTTAATCATTAATGGTCTCTAATGTCAATGGCGAACGTTCCTTTTCAAAGTTAAAACTGATAAATTAAAGACAGACTACGTACCAGCATTTCTGAAGGACGGCTAGTAAATTTATCCCGACTAAGTCTAGAGAATGGGATATCTGTTGCCAGTTCAATTTTGAAGAACTGATTGGCGACGTTGCTCTTCAAAAATCAAGGAAAAAAGTTTTTCATACATGGGTAATTCTCCGAAAAATGGACAATTCATGTAAATGGGCTGTAACTCTGCCGCTTATTATCAGAATGCTATGCGCAATATGTCAAAATCGAGGAAATGAACTCTTCTGATGGAGACGGTGGTAAAAGCTCTCCCCAGTTCAGCAGAACATCCTTAGAAAATCGAACATGCACCTGAAATGTCCCATCAACGTGGGTGTCAACCTGGTCTAGTTCCGTTTTTTTTTTTGCTCGCTGGAAGGGTTTAATACATAATTTTCAGAAACTACTGTTTCCGATTGTTGAAGAGGTAAGTTGAGGCAACACGGTATAGGTCTTACAGTCTTTTTCTAACCAAGTTAAGTAACCTTTAGAATGCCTCAAAGTTGTGTCTAAGAAGAGATTTGTCCTTCAACGTGGATAATTTTCAAACCTCTCTGTAGGGTTCCACTATAAGCATAAACTTCTCTCAAATGCTCATATAACTTCCTCATAACTTCCTCTAGAAGGCTGTGTAAGAACTTCTGTGAAATAATGATACTTTGTACACTAAAATACTCATTTATTGCTTTATTGCTGAGATCCTGGTATCTAAAAAAAAAGTGTCCTTCGTCGTGGACATCAGCAGCCATATTGAATTTTCAGCTCGGAATTTGTAAAAACGTAATAATATATCTAATGTTGGCCACATTACATTCAGCAACATGTATCAAATATTCTCCGCATATTTACTCAATGGGAAAAGGAAAAGTGCGATTTTGTCCTTAAACGTGGGCATAAAATATTATTCAACGTGGATACTCACGTATTTTTTGTATCCACGTTGAAGGACGTGAATCTGTCGACACTTAGAAGCAATCTGTAGAAACAGCCTTTAAATCTTCTTCGTGCAGAGACTAAACCGTGATCCGTGAGATTGTAACCCACGGTGCCGCTGTGTGATTATACAGCCTCATCTTATCACACTATGTAAACATGTGAAAAATATGTCTTTCAACGTGGACAACAATTTTTTTTACAACCCCCCTCCCCCCCAAAAAAAAATTAAGCCCGGTCGGTACCGGAATATGATTTCTCAATACCCCTAGTATCGATTTCAACGAAAAAAATTTGAAAAGTGAACCTCATTTTTTTTTTGTTTTTGTCCACGTTGAATTGTCCATTTTTCGGAGAATCACCCACATATTGTATCGCTGCTTACTTTTGTACCTTTTGCTGTTTGTTGTACTTCGACTTTAAAATAAAAAGTTACAATGGAAAATGAAATAACATAGAGTTCTTTTGATAATTTATAAAATAATAGTTACCCAAAGACATTTTTAAATTGAAGTAATCAAAAAACAATTTGTATGGGCTGCCCCCGCGCCGAAGCGTTCAGAAATTTTGAAGGCCTCCAAAAGATTGAGACCCCTATATTACAACTCTTGAATCCGGGCCTGTGTCCAAGAATGGCCACATGCAAGCTGCAACGCACTGTAATTCGCGAATTAATACCTATAATATATTTCGAAGAACTAGATGGTGGAACGAAGAAACGAAGAAAACGGAGAGAAATTTCGACGTGCTGTGGCAATACTGGCGAAAGTTATTTGTTGATATGTTGATCGAAGTGCCGTGGAGGGGAGAGACATTGCTACCCTGCTTGTTGTGTGGCAGGTTACTCATTTACTCATACTCATTCTCGCAGTCGCAGTGTTGCAGTGTCGTTAGGAGTGTTCGTGCGGTTCGCGTCGCATTCGCGTTCTGTTCACCGATTTTCGTTCATTGTTTGAAAGTTGTGTGTGTGTGTCGATTAAGCGTGCGATTTCTGTAAATATCTAAATTTATATTTTTCGAGTGAAATATAAAAAGAAATCATATTTTCTGTTCGCGAGTTGTGTATTATCGTTTTTTTTCCTCCCCGTCGTTTTCGCCGTGATCGTTTTATTATTTTCTCTGATACCGAGTTTTTCTGCAGTGAAGTTCGTACGCAAGTTTCGAATATTTCCATTTCGTGCGTATTGTGTGATCTTGGTGTGCATCTGTATTCGTGATTACGGGCGGTTAATCGTTTTCGTCGTCGGCCACGTACCTAAATTTTTTCGCGTTGTAATTCCGAAAATTAAAAAAATAACTGTCTTCGCGTGAACGCGAGTGTTGGCTGTTTTTCCTGTTTCTTCTTTTTTTTTTTTTTTTGGAAATCGAAAACGGAATTCCACCCGTTACGCCGCAGTCGGATTATTCGGTGAGTAATTTCTTCATGTTTTTGTCTGTCGCGTTGCGCTCTCATTCCGGAAATCTCGTGAATCGCCCGAGAGCAGGTGCTGGCGTGCCGTACTTTTTTTTTTTGGAACGATCGCATTCGCAGGGCTCGCGGCTCTTGTCGAGTGTCACAAGCAATCAACTTGCTAATCGATCGAATCGTCCAGATTCTCTGTTCGCGGTTATCCAACTTCGAAATGAGTTTTGAGTTTTTCGGTATAGCCGATACTGGCTCGGGGCATACGTAGCTCGTGTCGCGTGCCCAAGTCGAAGCCGCGTCGTCGAATTTCGCAGCCCGGCTGGGTGCAGTTACCCCGACACGATGCGCGGGTTACATTTTGGTGCACGTCAATACACTTGACTTGATTCTTTGTTCTGTTTGATGGGAAGGAGGGACGTCGGTGTGCCGGGTCGAGTATTGAATCGGCGGCATTCCTGAGGCGTTGCAGGCTCTCGTCTCGTATCCTGCGTGCCGCCGCCAATCACTGATGCCGCTTTGTTGGCGAAGTCAAGAATCGAGGAATTTTGCGTATCCGTGTGATGTGGAGATATTTCTGGCTGGGAAGATGCGAGTGGGTTGTCTGGTTGCACTGATCAATTCCTTCATCTTTATGCTTTTGGGTTGTCTGGCTGCACTGGTCGATCCCGGCACAAAAGTTTTTGAGAGACTCCGACTCGATGAAAAACGCGGTTTCGACTTTGATCCCGGTCACTGTGGGAGATCGAAGGGCAAGAAGAGGGAACAGGAGGAGCTTGAAGAACTGGAGCCGAAGTCAGAGCTGTACAGTGAAATTCTGATATTGGCTCCAGCCCCGGCTTTGGCGCATAGTTTTTTTTTCTGGACCCGGTTCCGGCACATGGTTTTTTTCCAAATCCTTGCTAATATTTTCCGGGCTCTGGATCCAGCAAGTAATTTTATCTTAGGATCTGACTTTGGCTCTCCCGGAAAATGGTCTGCCTAGGCTCCGGGTCCTTGTTTTTCAAAACCGTTGACCTAGAGGTGGCCAAGGCCATGGACGCCGGCAGGTTTATTTCCCCGTAGGATTAAGACCAGTTTGCTGGAGAAAAGACGAGATTTTGGTACAAATGTTTTGAGAGTTCGGCATAACAAATGTCGTATATGCCGTCCGAAGCAGCGCGTGTGACCGGACATTTAGTTCTTGATATGAGTTTTCTCATGGTAGCCAATTCTTACCCCATCTCCTCCTCCTCCCCCCTATCGAAAGAGAATCTGAGTACTTATAAATGGATTGCAGTAGTTCTTCTAATTGTCAGTTCTACTGAGTATTTCTAAAATTGACAGATGCTGTTATAAAAGGAAATTTAGGCTGTTCTAAGTTGTAATGTAGGTATGTACACCTCGGCTGTGGGTCCTTGTTTTTCAAAACCGTCAATCGAGAAGTGGCCAGGGCCACAGACGCCGGCAGATTTATTTACCCGTAGGAACAAACCAGTTTGCGGGTGGAAAGACATATTTTGGTAAACTTTTTGGAAAATACGGAATAATCCGAGTACTTCCTGTGAATTTTCTCTTATGGTAGCCTATATTTACCCCCATCCCCTCCTGTCCATCCTTGCATCATTGAGCAGTTCTCAAAGTGATTTCAAGTACTTTAAATGAATTACAGTGGTTATTCTAAGCGGCAGCTCTGCTGAGTTTAAAATTGGAAGAGGCTGTTCTAAAGGAATATTCAAGCTATTCTACATTGTACCTTGCGCCACTGAGCAGTTCTAAAAGAGATTCTGAGTACAGTTGTTGAATTGCCGTGGTTATTCTAAGTGGCAGCTCTGCTGAGTTTTAAAATTGAACGAGCCTGTTCTAAGAGAAAATTGGGGCTATTCTGAATTGTAATGTACGTGTCACGGTGGAAAGAAAAGGAAAATTTCGCATTTTGATGATGCAGTCCAATGGAAAGTTTCGGTATTTGGTGTATAAACTACGTGTGCTAAGTTTCATTGAGTTTAGGTTTGCCAAAGGATTACCTAACGTTTTGGAAGCTATTTAACACTCCATCAGATTTGATCGAGGGTAATTGACTCTTCCAGAGTGAGACTTGGCTGCTTCTACATCTACAAGACTTTCACGCGTGTTTTAGACTCGTCTAAGACTTTTTGAGTTGCTTCGAGATTTGTTCAAATGATTTTGTGAAATTGTTCTAAAGCCTTCGCACGAGTGTATCTCGGGAAACGGAGCGTCGAAACTTCGATTTTTTCAAATTTTGAAAATTTCTTTATGCATTGTCATTTTTAGAGGGAAAAAAAATTTCGGAGAGCTTCGCAATCGACACTGGTGCTAATTACTCAATTTTTCGAGACGAATTCAAATTCGTCGTCGAAATTGAGCTAGTCATTTTTTGATCGAATCTCCAACTTTTTCGAGTGTATCTCGGAAACGGAGCGTCAGCGCCCGATTTGAACACCGAATTCGAACCCTTACATTTGAAATTCTTGATTAATTGTTGAACATACTGGAATCTTTACCAACTTACCCAATTCTTTCCTTCCACCCTTCCTTCTAGCAGCAGTGATATCATTCCTGATGATGATAAAGGTTATTAGCCTTACGGCCGATTTGATGCAACTCTCCATTTCTTCTTATCATGTTCAAGTTCTTTCATTTCGTAATAACCTAATAACACTTACATTTGACATCCTTGATTATCTGTTTAACATACTGGAATCTTTGCTGACCTACCCAATTCGTTCCTTCCACTCTTCCTTTTAGCAGCAGTGATATTATTCCTAGGTGCCTCAAATTATGCCCTATTAGTTTATCTCTTCTTCTCTTCCCACAATTCCTAATATCCACTTTACCTACTACTCTGTTAAGTATTTCCTCATTTCTTTTACCGTATTCGTTCCTTCATTTGATGCTAAGTTTCCGCCTGTAGCCATCTCAAAAGCTTCGATCCTTCTCTTCTCTGGTTCTCCTACGGTCCAAGTCCTCATTTCTTACCGTATTCGTTCCTTCATTTGATGCTAAGTTTCCGCCTGTAGCCATCTCAAAAGCTTCGATCCTTCTCTTCTCTGGTTCTCCTACGGTCCAAGTCCTCATTTCTTACCGTATTCGTTCCTTCATTTGATGCTAAGTTTCCACTTGTAGCCATCTCAAAAGCTTCGATCCTTCTCTTCTCTGGTTCTCCTATGGTCCAAGTGACAATTTTTTCATTTCCAGATTTATTTTTGATTTGATAAGATTACTTTTTTTTTTTATAAAATTCTAATTTTGCTTGTGCTATTCTACTACAACGATCCTTTTTATTCCTTCCATATTTTGTTATTTTACTTTCTAAGTAGCAGAATTCCCTTACTTCCTATATTTTTCCTGTCCAATATTTATATTTAAGCTACCTTGTTCTCATCGATTAGCGATTACATATCATTACTTTAGTTTTAGTTTTATTTATTCTCATACGATGTTCTATCAAAATCTTTTCCATTCCATTTAAAATGTTTTCCAAATCAATACTCCTTTCAGCTAATAAGACAATATCATCTGCAAACCTGAGCGTCTTTACTCGCTCTCCATGCAGAGTGACACCTGCTTCAAATTTTTCTTTTATTTCTTTTATGACCCACTCTATGTACAAATTAAATAATACTGGAGATGTAGAGCACCCTGCCTTACTCCTTTTTCTATATTAGCCTCCCCTTTTTTCTGTGGCTTTCTGTCCTTTATGCATATAAGTTTAAAATATGTTGTCTTTCTTTAAATTTTATTCCTATGTTTTTTAGAATATCAAACATTTTATCCCATTTAACATTGTCAAAAGCTTTTTCAGTATCAACGAAGGCCACATATGTATCCTGCCCCTTTTTGAGTCTCCCATCTACAATTAATCTCAGAGCTAACACTGCTTTTCTAGTGTCTACTTTTTCTGAATCCAAACTGATTATCTCCTAATTCTGCATCTATTCTGAATTCTCCTGTAAATTATCATAGTTGAAATTTTTCACACCTATTTGCTCATCCTCTAGCATTTCCCCTTTATCATAAATATAACATACTAATTTGTATAAACTATCAAGTACATATTCTCCTAAGTTCTGTAATAATTCAGCTGGTATCTCATCCTTTCCTGGAGCTTTCCCTTTCTTTAAATGTCTCAATGCTTTGTCAAATTCACCTCTTAGAATTGAGACTCCCCTGTCATCTTCTTCCACATCTTCCTCCCTCTCCATTCTTATCTCTTCTTCCCCATTATTACTACATTAGCCTTCTACGTACTCTACCCAACTTTTCACTTTTCAGCTGTGTAAATAGGCCCCTCTCTTTATTTGTTATATTACTTGCTTTCTTCCTTCTTTCTCCAAACTCCATTTTTACTTTTCTATAGGCCAATTCTGTTTGTTCTTTATTCGTAAACTCTTCTATCTTATCACTTTTTTCTTTCTTCCATTCCTCCTTTGCCTTTTTACACTCTCTCTGCATTTCATTCCTTAACCTTTGATAAGCTAATCTACCTTCCCTGTCGTTTGCATTCTTATTTTCTTCGTTTGTCCATCTTCCTGAGAATTTCTTCTTTCATCCATGGTTTCTTTTCTTCTCTTTTAGTTTAACTAGATTTTCTTCTGCTGACTTTGATATTTCCTCCTTTATTTTACCCCACTCTTCCTCCATACTCTTACTATTTCAGATTCAATCTTCTTACTTCTTCTTTTCTACCGAGTTAATTAAAAGTAAGCCAGCATTTCATTACTACCAAGTTATGATCACTGTCAGTTTCGGCTCTCGGATAAGTTTTACAGTCTAATAAGTGGTTTCTGAAACGTTGTTTTGTAATGATATAAAATCAATTTGATGTCTACCTTTGTTACCTGGACTCTTCCATGTATACCTTCTTCTATAATGATTTTTTAATTGAATATTTCCTATAACTTAAGTTATACTTCGCACAAAACTATCAAACGCTCTCCTCTTTCATTTATCATTCCTAATCCAACATTCCCAACTATACTCTTCTTTTCCTTCACCATCTGTAGCATTCCAATCATCCATATCCCCTCTAACTAGTCCAGGAGAATTAGCATTTTTGATGGAATTAATTGCAGCACAGCTGAAACTTGGTACGATTGTTTAGTACCCTCTTCGGAAAAGCCCCATAACTTCCCTCTCCCCCGATGAGAGCATCATCCTCCTCCCCCCCCCCGAGTCCAAAAAGTGCCCTCGGAAACAGTTTTTGGCTTGGAGCTAGCTTAAAATCGAGTTATAGGTAAAAATATTCCGTACCAAAATTAAAGAGCGTAAAATTCTCTACAAAAATGATATCTATATTTTTTTTGTGAATCCCATACCAACCAAGATAATTGGTGTTCAAGACCACACAGGCATGTAAATGTGGAGTAACCTAAAACCTACGCGGTATAGGAGCACCGAACTCGTCACTCTAACATGCGAGAAGCGTTGAACGCTGTAATTTTAAATCCCTTCGGACTGAGAGCGCGAAAGAGTCGCGCTCTGCAATAAATTTCAATAGTGTGAAAAATATGAACTCGGCTATAAAAGTGATCATTTTAGAAAATTGCTCTGATTGAAATGAAAATGGACTCATCTGAAAGGAAATTTCAACATCTATCAATTTGGTACTGTTAATAATTTTTTTTTTTTAAACTCTTTCATTTTTGAGATATTTCCTGAAAATTAAGTACGTGTGTTAATGGGATATTCCCACATGATCACTAGGTACTACAAGTTGGCGATGACACAGTGCGCCATCACCTGGACCAGCCCGAATACTAGATGGACCAGCTTGTTCTAGAAACCGGATTGAAGAAAGACAATAGAAATGGAGCTACATGACTGTTGGCGTTTGGACACTCCTGTAGGTGCGCTAGTGTATTTGACGAAAAGTTGATCAGTGTATTTTTACCACAAAAACATGTACAGGTGAAATGAGTTCCAGCATTTTCAGTATTGAGGAGAACTAAAGTGTCAGTCCTTATCATTTCCTTTTAGATGAGCCCAACTTGAGTTTTTTTTTGTAGCACATTTTTGTCCCTGATCATCTTTACATCCAAATACACCAGTCAGTGCGCCGCATTTCATTAGGCCGCTAGAGAGCGACTCTTTAGCGTCCAAACGCGAATCGAACAAACACTCATGCAAATTATGAAGAGTGCAGGCGGACTGACTCATCGACGCGGTGTTACCTCTAGCGTTTTGCAGCAGTAGATTCTTAGCGCCCCTGTCATATGCTTAATCTTTGCCAAAGTTTGGAAAAGTTCACAAACTGTCAACCAGAAATGAGTGCTCAACATAAAGAATTGAGGGAATCACGTGTGCAGCATGATAGAAGGGATGTTCAAACTGTTTTAAACTGGGCTGAGAACCCTTCATCCCTTCCCATATGTATCTGAATTACAAGACGGGATCTACCCGGGTTTACAGAGGGGATTCATGAAGGGAATATGGAAGAGTTATACAACGGGTCTACAAATAGGATCCATGTAAGGGGAAACAAAGGAATATACAACGGGTCTACAACGAGGATCCATGCAAGGGGAAACAGAGGGGCTATACGACGAGTCCACAAAGGGCATACATAAAGGGTATACAGAGGGACTATACGACAGTTTACAAAGGGGATACTCAGAGGCATACAGAGGGGCTATACGGCGGGTCTACAAAGGGCATACATAAAGGGTATAGCACGGGTGTCTCAACGCCTGTGTATAGCTCGGGTAGTGAGAGGGCTACACGTAAATGAAGCGCTGTGATTGGCTAAATCTGATGGCTCCCTTCGAATGAAGCGCTGTGATTGGCTAACCTGATGGCTCCCCTCGAATGAAGCGCTCTGATTGGCTGCTGTAGGGGAAACATACCGGGTTTAACAAGGGTCAATTTTCCAAGGGTCTCGAGCGGGTTCACACGAACTTAAGTTTTCCGCATCGGGATTGCGAGCTTGTGGTTGCCGTAAATTGGGTATCTCTTGTAACCACGCGTTTGTAGAGGAGGTTGTTTAAACACAGAAAATTGTATATGTGTAGATTCGGATGTAGATGAATTCTTATAATATTAAAGATAATAAATTGAAATTATATCATGTAACATTCTATGCATCCAGTCATGTGTTTTCGCGATTATTTCAGTGTTCGTATACTGTGTACGTTGTAGGTTACTCCATATTTACATGCTCATGTGATCTTGAACGCCAGTTATCTTATTTGGTATGGAATTCACGAAAAAAAAAATATGGATATCATTTTTGTAGAGAATTTTACGCTGGTAAGGAATATTTTTACGTATAACTCAATTTCAAGCTAGATATAAGCCAAAAACTGTTTTCGGGGGCACTTTTTGGACTCTGGGGGTGATCCTCACACCAGGGGAGGGGGAAATTACGGGGCTTTTCCGAAGAGGGTACTAAACAATCGTATCAAGTTTCAGCTGTGCTGCAATTAATTCCATCAAACACCTTTTTTTTTAGCTAATTCTCCTGGACTAAACATACTTCCTAAGTCCTTCTAATTCTCCATATGTCTCCTCAATTTCTTCGTCCTCCTGAGTATTAGTAGGCATATACACTTGTATTATTGTTGTAAGTACTGGTTTGGTATTGATTTTTTATTTTACCTGTATTAACGCCATCATCCATTTGGTGGCAGAACTGGCAAATTGAGAATTGTACAAGACGTGAGTTCGTTGTCAAATCTCTTCAGCTTCTCTACTTCCCTTCCTAAACCTTCATTTTTGCGTTCTTTAAGAACATCTGTTGTGGACGTACTAGGTTTTTGCTGAGTGGTAGTGAAATGTATGTACAAAATGGCGCACGAACGAGGTGCGTTTTTATCGAAGCCGAACGCAAAAACCAAACGGTTTAAGAATGGTCACTACATCGAGTAACGAGTCGAATTCAACTTGCACAAGTCGCAGCCCATAAAATAACAATTTACAATAATTTCTGGCTTACTACATAAAGCTGCCTGATTCGTAATCACCTCTCTTGTTCCGAATTCTATTCCATGTTTTCTGATCGCTGCTGCTGTGTTAAGCTCTACTGCTGAGAGGTTTCGGCTCTCCTGCGACATTGAACCTCGCGGGCTCACGACGTCACGAGCTAATGAAATCAACGATGGGCTCATTAATCGTAAGTGGAACCGTCGACCCTCGGTGGCCTAAACCGTTTCTTATACAAATTGACGAATACGAGGCATTGGCTGTATTATTTCAAACTAGTTTCCACGGTCGCTGGTCAAGGATATACATCATTTCGTGACGAGCTCCGCCCAGCGTCGGAAGTTCAAAACTATGCGGTTGTTGAATAATTCAGCGAAACTGAATCGTACTATGATTTCGTTATTCGCGGACTCTGCAAGAAAACGAAACAGAATGAGGATTTTCCTCCGCATTTACCCTCCTTATTTCAGCGTGTGGCACAAATCGGTCTGCTGGACTTGGACTTGCCAGTTTGAAGAGCAGTTTCAGAGAACAGTCGTCGAGTACGCGGATGAAATTGTAGAGAGTACGCGGATGAAGTTGTAGATAACACGATTGATATTTCAGAAAAAACGTTCGTCTGCTGAGCGTTCGCAGTGAAACATTATCTGGAAAATGTTCCATAGATAAAACGTGAACTGCGCCACATGCAGCGTGTAGCAGATGTCAGAGAGGCGATAAAGTCGCGAGTTCTCTAAACCCAGCCGCATTTTAAAACGGATTCTTGGAGTTCGATAGAAACAGCTGTAGAAGATGAAAAACAGGCTACAGGCGTCGCTGTGTAATTGAGATGCTTGAAATTCGCGCCACACGGGAGTATCAGTGGATTGCTACATTGTGGTGGAGTAGAAGTACGAATCAAAATTAAGAAAGTCAGTTATGCCCTCGTTTACTTGGTGGATGGAGTTAGAAAGTACGAATCAAAATTGGGTTCCTGGAGTAGAACAGAAACAGAAAAGTACGAATCAAAATTGGGTTCCTGGAGTAGAACAGAAACAGATGTAGAAGACGAAAAACAGGCTACAGGTGTATTGTTGTGTATTTGGGACACTTGAAATTCACGTTACATGAGAGTATCAGTGTGCTACATTGCAGTGGAGAGGTACAAATTAAAATGAGGAGGTCAGTTATGCCCCCCGTTTGATTGATGTGAGTTGTAAGGTACGAATCCCAGTTAGAAATAGAAACATCTGTAGAAGACAAAAAACAGGCCACAGGCATCGATATGTGTTTGGGACACTTTCAAATTCACATTACATGGGAGCATCAGTGGATTGCTAGATTGCGGTGAAGTTCGAAACACAAATGAAAATGAGAGGTTGGTTATGCGCCCCCCCCCCCGTTTATCGGGTTGAAGAAGTTGGAATTACGAATCAAAATGAGGAAGGTGAATTATGTCTCGGTTTACTTGACAATGGGTCCTTCTAAAATCACATTACGCTGCCAAGAGGCTTTTCGAAAAATATTTCATTTAGAGGCGCATAGAGGTTCCAAAATAGCATGGTGGGTGGGGTGTCGATAAAAGATACAATAATGTATTCCTGTTGATGGAAACCGATGAGTATTCCAAAGTAACTGATTTTAATGGTTTGAGGATACGTTGAATTGAGTTTACAGTTATTTTAGATTCACCCCATAATTGCCACAGGAGGTGGAAACTCGAAAATTAGGATTAGTAGTGCAGAAATGTAGACTAGTTTAGTCTCGAAAAGTCCCGCTAGTGCCGAACATTTTCTAGTAAGGGTAAAAACTAACTAGTTCACTTTTTTTTTAAACATCTAAACGCGTGCAATGATTATGTATCTGGGGAATTAACATAGGATTTCCTGTTGGAAATACTGCAATTTCACTGTCTTCTTGAAGGGCCATATCCGATGCAGAACATTGGCGGTCGCAGTGGCCAGGTTAGTCAGGGTAGTTTGCCGTTGCTTCTCCCACGGTTTTGTAGCGTTAGAGTTTTCCTTCTCTGCGCTGTTGAGTGTGCCGTCACAGTTTACGTACTAGCCACTTGTTTCACAACGTTGAGGAAGCTGTCCGCGACGTGCACACGCACAGTACTGATCTTTCTGATCTGGTGGTAACGCACCCTGCGATTGCAATGCCTTGTTCGTGTGAATTGGTGGGGGGTTACAGGACATGCTATGTTTCCACTTCGATTGATACTGTTGCCGTTGTGTTCGATAGGATGTTTGTCGGGGGGGGGGGGGGGTATTCGAATAGCATTAGCTTTCCGGCGTTTGTGGCATTTTGTTCATGACAGCTTTTTTGGACGGTGGCAATAGATAATACACTTTGCATAAACAAAAATTATTACTACGTGTTGCGTGTCTCGAAAATTGCATGAAGGGACTGATAAAGTTGTGCACTTCAAACTATTCTCAAATTTTATGATTATAGTTCTTCAACTGATTTAGCTTCTTTACTATTTATGATTTTTTGAAACACGCGGGAGACTCTTGAGACGTGTTAGAATTTTTTTTAAGATCCAGTAGAATACAGAAATTCTGGATATTATAGTTTGTCTTACGCAATATTTTCGCTCAGTAGAGCGAGCTCTGAACCAAACATTGCATACTGCCAAGAGGTGGAATGAATTGAACTAGTTGATTGACAAATCACAGATCGAAATCCTTTTAGGACCAATGATCTGTGATTCAATCATTTAATGATCGGTGAAAACCAAGAGAAAGTGTTTATCCAATCATCTTATGCTCAGGTATCCGTGTCTGTGAAAATCTATATAATCTTCGAACAGAAATATTTTCTTTTTATTTGCGCTCATTTAGTCATTTTGCAAGAGATGATAAGGAAATGGCTGCGAGAGACTCAAATAGAACCATGTCTTGTCTCATTTGGACGAACTTCAGTTTCTTTTAATTTTCTTAACCTACTTTCCACTCTGTTCCTATCGTACACCAAGTTCTTGAGTTTTTATCAATTATGAAAGAATGAAAAATAGTATATTACCAGGGAAAGAGTAGTGACTTACGAGGATTGTGAGTTTGAAGCAAAAGCTGTAGGTGAGGGCTACAACCGAGTTACGTACGATTTTTTTTCAATTCCATCTTAGAAAGTACAACAGAGATAAATGAGGAATTTTCCATGCAGGTGTTCCAGAAAATATTTTGATTTTGTCTGTGTTTAAAGGATTCGAATCATTTTTTCAACTTGTATCTATCTTTGATCTGTAATTCAAGTTATATATTCAGTGATCTGTGGAAAAAGTATCCGACAGTAGTTTCCGTATTTGTGTTTGGAATTTGGAATCTTTTTTTGGAGGATTTTGCTTTCTGCGTTGATGCTGCATCGATACGCATGGATTGCATTGATCTGTTACTAAGGCTGAACATTTTCCAGTGCCCTTCCTTGAGAATAATAATAATGATAATAATAAGCCTTTGTAATTTACTTGGACGATGCCCGGTCGGCCTTTTCCATTATTTAAATTACGCATTATAATGCTCTTGCTCAACCAGCTCCAGTGTTGGAAGAACGAACAAGAACGAGAAGAAAACTGGCATGTTCTTGGTTCTCGTTCTGAGAACGAGAACAAGAACATGATGGGACTGAGAACGGGAACAGGATCAGGACCAGGTTGGGAACAAGAACGAGAATGGGAACGTTGATAATTATTGGGGGGGGGGGGCGTGATCGAAAACCATGCAGTTAGAGAAGAGCGAACAGGAACTAGTTGATCTTTGCGTTCTTCCAACACCTTTGCAGCTGGCGTGAAAGTAAAATTCTGAAAGCCTAAAACCATCAGTTATAAATTTCTATAATGAAAAAATCAACCTACAGTACTCGGATGTTGGAAGAACGAACGAGAACGAAAAGAAAAATGGCATGTTCTCGTTTTTGTTCTAGAACGAGAATGAGAACGTTGGTAATTTTAAGACAAGAACAAAGGACATGAATGAGAACCATGCAGTTCAAGAAGAACGAACGGGAACAATGATTGTTGCATTCTTCCAACACTTACCAGCTCCTATCGCCTCATAGTCTTTTTTGTGCAAAAGCCTCCCTCAATCTAATCAATACTTTTCTTTCGATATCATCGCCCTACGGGTATGCTTGGTCTTGAAATTTTTTTCAAAATCATCTTGCCATCTTATCCTTTGTCTACCCTTGTTTCTTTTGTGGTCTGTTAGTTGCCAGAAAGTTAGTTTGTAGGTCCAACAATTGTCCCCTGGTTGGCTACGTTTCCAGCACAGGTCCGTTTTTGCCCTCTGAAAGTACTGAACAGTTCAGTGTCGAAAGAATCATCAGTGGACTTCTCTCGTGAGACGGACTTAGGCTCAGTTTTTCAGTATGTTTGGGAGGGGGCTAGGTTGTTACATAATTTAAGGCTCTTTGGTGATGTATGGCATTCCTGAATCTTGTTTCTTCGTCTTTGATAAGTATCGAGAACTTGGAAAGATTATTATTGAATGTTCACCGCAGCGAGCGAATATTTTTTTCGGGGGTAGGGGTATTCTGCAGCAAGGCTCAGTTTCGTTCTTCTCACCCACAAATTTTACCTTTGGCTACGGGGTTGCGTTGCATTGCCAATACGGGTCTTGATCAGTCATCTGAAGCTATTTATTTTGAAAAAAGGCTATCTAAGTCATCTAACGTCATCTTTTTTCATTGTAGGTCTTCTACAATATTGTTATTCTATTAAATATTTGGGAGAAAATTGCCAAAATGACATAAGTTTATTGTACAGACATCAGCTAATATGAGTAAGTAGTCAGCAAGTATAAATCAAATGCAAAGAAAGAATAGGAGTAATGTTGTAAATGTAACGTAAGGTAGGAAAGCAGCAGAAAAGTAAGCAATCAGTGCAAGCAAACATTTATCTGTGGCTAGTCAAAAATTGAGTCATATTGTTTTACTTATTAATTCTAGTTGACACCCTGCGATATCATTATTAATTCTAGTTGACACCCTCGGATATCATTCAACCGACTGACATGCCATTTATCACATTAAGTGCCCTGTCACCCACCGGTGGGTGACACTCTTCCTGAACTGGGGCATTTTTGCTATCTCACAAAGGAGAGCATGATACAAAGAAATTATGTTTTCCTCTTCACCAATAGAGTACGATTCCGCGTTATAAAATCGTCACCCACTGGTGGGTGATTGCATTGGCTGGTGGGTGACACTCTTTATAAACTGTTGTATTTTTGCTATCTCGCAAAGGAGAGCATGATACAAAGAAATTGATGTTTTCTTCTTCACTGATGGAGTGCGATTCTGCGTTATACAATCGTCACCCACTAATGGGTGACTGCCTTGGCTTGTGGGTGACACTCTTTATAAACCGGTGCATTATTGATATCGCATGAAGGAGAGCATGATACAACAAAATTGATGTTTTCCTCTTCACCAATGGAGTACGATTCCGCGTTATAAAATTGTCACCCACTGGTGGGTAGTGGTGCATTTTTGCTATCTCACAAAGGAGAGCATGATACAAAGAAATTGATGTTTTCCTCTTTACCGATAAAGTAACCCACCAGTGGGTGACTGCCTTGGCTAGTGGGTGACACTCTCTATAAAGGGGTGCATTTTTGCTGTATCACAAAGGAGGGCACGATACGAAGAAATTGATGTTTTCCTCGTTACCGATGGAGTACGATTCTGTGTTATAAAATCGTCACCCACCGGTGGGTGACTGCCTTGGCTGGTGGGTTTTTTTGCTGTCTCATGAAGGAGGTATGATACGAAGAAGTTGATGTTTTCCTCTTCACCGATCCCCTTTACCACAACCCCGCTACCGCTCTTTTATGAAACCTCAATGTCACCCACCGGAGGGTGATATGTCACCGTTTCAAACGTAACACTAAGAAATAGCTCGGCATTTGACGTGTTACTCAGTCCAATGTAACCGATGGTTGGTGGAGCATACGGCGATGCACGTATGTCAAAGTGGCTCCTCAGACACCGCGCCCCTGGCCTCGGAATCTATCCTTTTGAGTATCGTGTCTGTGACCCCTAAGTAACCGATACTCGGATATGTAAAATCTAGAATGGTTGTACCCTTGGTCGTAATCCTTAATCCGTGACTTTCTGCTGAAGCTTACAATGTTTTCGAGAACACGAAGCTTTTTCCGTAACACTAGATTCGAAAGTTGTAGATGATTACATATTTAACGGGGATTATAAAAGAAAAATAGAGGAGGAAAGAAGAGCATCGTTCAAAGCCATATTCGATTGTCTTGTGTACACTCGCGCTCGGCGATTAGTGAGGTCGATCCGAGTATTATGAAAAATGAAGATGGGAAAGGAAAAAAAGTTACTGTCCATCGTCGTCGATAATTCTCTGTAATAATGAAACGAGTCGCGATGAAATTATAGATTTTCTAACAATAATGTAATAATGATTTAGCGGTCATTGCAAACTTCCGGCTTACGAGTACTGGTGTGCTTTTTTATCGATTGCTGAGCTCGCTCGTAGATTCATTGCTCAGTTCTGCTCGCAGTGGTTGTTGCCAGCACCGGAAGAATTTGTTCGCAATCTCAACAATAATTATCAACTTTTCCTGGATAGTATTGCTAATCTAGAAACTTGGGTCGGATATTTCGTTCCTGGAAGTCGCTAAGTCGCCTTTGGACGCCGCAAGCCTCGCACAAGTCTGATGAGTCTTTGTAGGTCTCAGAGCGGTATCAGCTAATTCTTGCAGAGTCTTGAGTCATAGAAGACGGACGTGGTGTCTACCAGTCATAAAAAATTCACAAATTCAGTTGTATATTTAATTTGCTTTATCCCAAAAATCATGAATTCTCTTCAAAGTCGAAAGAAATTATGAATTTTGACGTACATTTTCTTGAATTTATTATTTTATTATTTTCATTTTTTAATTTGAACTCTAGAATATTGGTGAAGGAAGAAATTGGAATAACACCGAAATGTCAAAATTAGTTGACACCTAACCTGATCATTGTGAGCCCATGAACAAAGTCATGAAAAGGTCACGAAGTCGTGAATTTCACAAATTTTAAGTTAATAGACATCCTATGAAATTCCTCAAGATCGCCTGATGCCCGCCTCCTTCTCGAGAATCCAGATCTTTGGAGGCTCAAGCTACCTCCCTGGAAACTTCCTGAACCATCCCTTTCCTCTTGAATAATTTAATTTTCTCCCAAATGCCCCAAGATTACCTGGAGTCTCCTCCTCGATGATTCTGTTTCTTTCCTCTCTCTGTCAACTCTTTCAGAAAGAACGAGCATTCGGAGTGTAAGACCTCCTCCCCCACTCACGTTCCAGATATACCTCTCCAACTCCGCATTTGCGGGAACTATATTTCTTCCCTCATTCAGTTGTATTCATCGTATTTTTGGCATAAAAACCCAACTCTTTCATGACAGTCATGAAAAAGTCGTGAATTCCGTTGTAATATTTCAACTTTTTTTTTCAAAGTCTAAAGTTCTCTCCAACTTTGAGAAAATATGAATTTTGACGTATATTTTCTTAAATTTATTATTTTATTATGTATCTGCCTTTTTTAATTTGAACTTAAAGTATTAGTGATGGAAGAAATTGAAGTATCACTGGCATGTCAAGATTAGTTATTATTATTATTCTTTTTCAATTAAGACCACTAACTTGAGCATTGTGAGCCCATGAAAAAAAGTCATGAAAAGATCATTGAGGTCATGAATTTCACAGGTAGGCACCCTGTTGAATTCTTCAAAATCACCTGATGCCCACCATGCCCACCCTCTCCTCGAGAATTCAAGTCTTGTGAAGCTCAGGCTTCTTCTCTCGAAACTTTCTAAACCATCCCTTTCCTCTCGAACAATTTATTCTTCCCATAAATGCCTCAAGATTATACCTGGAGTCCCCTCCCCGATGATTCAGTTTCTTCCCTCTCTCTGCCTACTCTTTCAAGGAGAACGAGCATTTTTCGCATTAACCCCCCCCCCACGTTCAAGATATACCTCTCCAACTCCGCTTTTACAGGAACGATATTTCTTCCCTCATTCAGTCGTATTCATCGTCAATTTGAAATAAAAACCCAACTCTTTCATCAAAGTCGTGAAAAAGTCATGCTCATGAATTTAGTTGTATTATTTAAATTTGTTTTGTCCTAAAGCTCATAAATTCTCTCCAAATTCGAAAAAAAGAAGAATTTTACCGTACATTTTCTTAAATTTATTATTTTATTATCTTCCTTTTTAATGTAAACTTTTAAGATGTTAGTGAAGAAAGAAATTGAAGTACAACTGAAATGTCAAAATTGGTTTCTATTTTTGTAAATTAAGACTCCTAACCTAAACATTATGAGCCCATGAAAAAGTCATGAATTTCACAAATTTTTATTTGGAAGAAATGCTGTTGAATTCAAGATCGCCTGAAGCCTGTCTCCTCACCGATAATTCAGGTGTTGGGAGGCTCAAACCTCCCTTTGTAAATTTTCCTGATCCCGTTCCTCGAAAAATTTAGGGTCCGTCAAATTTTTCTCGCTGTTAAGATCTTCAGCCATAGCCTACAACTCCTTTAAGGTCGTTTGCGAACTGTAGATTACTTAACCATTGATTATTGATCTTCACCCATTTCCCATCTCAATTTAAATTTCTAAAAATGTCTTCCGAAACTGTGTTGAACGGTTCTTGGAGAGCGGATCCCCTTCCTTTAGCCATTTTTGTATTTCAAATTCTTGTTTTTCCATCATACATTTTTTTGCGTACCACTTCCATATGGTCTATCTTTTGTTTAGTTAGTGCTTCCCATACCACCCAATATTTGACCAAGTCAAATGCGTTGTTGAAATCTATGAACATGAGACCTCTCTTTTCTAATTTTACTCTCAACCCGAGCCCTGGAATACGCCCTTTTGTGCATTCATTGCCTTAGAGACGTCGGGGAGGCTGATAGAGCTAGCTGTCTGGGCCCTCTTTTTCATCTTGCCGAAAAACCGGCCTCGGTCGAAATGCAGCGAGTTGCTACGTGGTCTTGAACCCAAGACCTCCGGATTCCGAGACCAGCACGCTATTCACTTGGCCAACCCTAATTGTATATTATGCTCTCTTGTTTGTTTTTTTCTCGCTCTCTAAAATTTGGTTCAGCGCGAAGATGTGGTCGACGGCCGAGTAGCCCTTCCTGAAACCCGCTTGCTTCTGTGGTTGATTCCTATCCATGAGCCTTAAATGAACCTCGAAACACATACCCAAGTCCGGAAGAGTTGAGATTTTCTCATCAAACCTGTGGAGTCCATATGGTTTTGAAATTCCAAATTATTGACTGCAGTTATGTGCCTTCCAGAACTCTGGTGAAAATTTGTAATTGAAACTTACCTTACTGGAATAGAATAGTGAGTTATAGAAAAATGTGTTTTCATGAAGTCGTAAGTCAATATTGCTCTTTCCATGTGGTCACAAGGTCGTTGATTTAGTGGGGCTCTTTGCCATCTAGAAAAGTATATGACGTACTGTGTCATTGACCTTTTGAGAAGGCATCCACCAAAATTGAGCGTATAATGATGTTGATCATGAACCTGACTGACCTCTGATGTAATTTATGGCATCGCCCACCTCATCCCGATGGAACCTGTGCTACCGCGGCCTTCAATCTGCCAGATTTCATTGACCTATCTCATGGTCATTGACTCCGGAAAATTCATTGACCAGTCATAGTTATACAGGGTTGCCACTTTCTGGAAAACCGGGAAAAGTCAGGGAATTTGGTCAGTCAGGGAAAAGTCAGGGAATTTTCATCTAAGTCAGGGAAATTTTCTGAAAATAACAAACGAGTTTGTATTTTATCAGAGTAAAACTTTTTTTATCATAACATACGAATAATGATAATCTATTCGCAAATGAAATAGTCTATAATATTGAAAAATATTACATAAATTACATCTGTACCTTCTTCTTCTCGATAGCGATTTTTAAAAATCTGTATTGTAAAAAATGTCTGTGACTCTCCTCCCTCTGGACTTCTCGGAATCCTGTAAAAAAAGTCAGGGAAAATTGGAAAAGTTGGCCTGGAAAACCGGGAAAAGTCAGGGAAAACCAATCCTGAAAAATAGTGGCAACCCTGTTATAACTTGAACATTTGGAATGGCGAATACTTAATAAAGGTCAGTAAGTACCAGAGAGCTGCTATAGTTAGGTCAATAAACCCGTCCTAAGCTGCTAAGGTCGACGACCTTACTTTGACCCCGCGTCTTGCAATGTCATTGACCTTGATTTCTTGCATACAAAACCCTACTACACTACTGCAGTGAACTATTAACATGTACCCTACTAGTTCACCGAGGGGTCTGGTTGGCCGAGTGGATAGCGCGTTGGTCTCGGAATCCGGAGGTCCCGGGTTCGAGCCGACGTAGCAACTCGCCAGATTTCGACCCAGGCCGGTTTTTCAGCCGGAAGGGAAGCGGGCTAAGACAGCCCTAACAGCCCCCCCTACGTCTCTGAGGTAATGCTCGAAAGGGTGGATTCTAGGGCTCTGGTTGAGAGCAAATTAGAAAAGAGACTAGTTCACCCACTTATTCCATTACGGGCTCGATTTGCTTGTAATTTTATCAACCTGTGCAAATCGTCAGCAGTCGAGGGAAATTCGAAAAATATAAAAAAACGCAATGTTCGGCTACTTTTAAATGCTGGAAACCTGACTTTACCTTCAAAATTTTCCTCAATTCCACCTTTCACTCGCCAAATGACTTGATAATATGACCCCCTCACTCTTTCCGTTTCGTAAGAATTTTCTATAATTAAAAAAGGAAAGGAAAAAAGATACATACGAGCGATGTCTCGGTGGGAGTCGATAACCAATACTCACGGTGTAATAAATTGAAAACCCATTGTAGAGTAATTTCCTTCCTCGTTCTTCCGATCAAGTCGTTGTACTCGAAACGTTCTCGAGCACTTGAAAAACCGTTGCCCGGGTGTATTCGAAGAACGAAAAAATAATTATTACTGTCGTAGGTGGAGTCAATCAAGGCTCCCACTAATGATGTTCCATGCTCGCTCGAGTATCACCTCGTAAACGAGAGACATCGACTGTTCTCGAGTCTGCAACCTCGCCGATATTCGCCACAGAGTTGAGAGAAGAATAATGAGAGAAATCTCTTTCTCGTTTCGCCTTCTGTTGTCGTTTCCCAAGCCCAACCAAGGTTCTTGTACATCTTCCCCTCGAGAATGGCTCCGAATTCGTGAGATAGAAAAAGATGCCGTCTTTGCACCCCGTTCATCTTCACCTGCTCTTACAGTACGACTGCGCCGCTTTTAGCGGGGGTGTTCGACCTTCTGCTGCATTCTGAATACCACAGTTTTCAAAAAAAAAAAGAGAAGAATATTTCACAAATTTGAATCGAAAAAAGAAACAAAAATTACGTCTTAATGCGAAGAGAAGGTCTTATGTTATCAGTACATATGTAGAGTGTTTCACAATTAGCCCCCTCCATCTTTTTTTTGTACAAATGAAATCGAATCAGGGATGTGTAGGTCTTCAAAAAGCTAGGTAGTTTATTATCTATTTTCCAGTGAAGAGATGTTCTCTCATAGGGTAGGGGGAGCAGGACGTATCACCAATTTCAAAAGTTCAGATGGGGAAGGCTTGGACATAGAAAATCACTGGCTTGTTTGATTTCGAATATATCATCAGATGTTGGACCTGGCCCCGATTTGAGCTCCTACTTGATATTTTACTTTGCGGAGGGGCGAATGTGACTTGGCTTTAAGAATCTGTCGTAACGCAGATTTTTTCGGTGTAGTGGGAGTGTACCTACAGTTCTGGAATGTCAAATAGAAAGGTTAGTGTCCATTTCGGAGTGTGAGTGAACTTGGTAATATTCCATTTGTAAGGTATGCCAGTTCACTTTTTCTTCTTCTCTACAGAAGAAGAAAAGGTGAATTGGCACACCCTACAAATGAAATAGAAAGGTGTTGAAATGATGGTTTATTGGGTCGTTGATTTCCACTGTCTCATTTGATTTTTGATCTGACCCCGATTTGAATTCCAGCTTGTCATTTTACTCTGCAGACCGGCGAATATGACTTGACTGTAGGAATCGAGCAAGGTATCGATGGCTGGCAGGTAGGGGGTATACTTGAAATTTCAAGTAGCATTTAATCCACCTCCAATTTGAGCTCCAGTTCGACATTTTGCCTTTCAGTTGGACGAATTTGATTTGATTTCAAAATCGAGTTAGGTTTTCTTGGGAAAGGAGGGGGCTGTTGATTTTGAAATGTACCTCTGATTTAACCTGTAAAATCGAAATCTCACCGCTCAAACCTACAATTTTGAAATTTTAAGTAGCAAGGTGTGATTTTTTTTATCCACCTCCAATTTAGGCTCCAGTTCCACATTTTGCCTTTCAGATTGACGAATTTGACTTGAAAATTGAGCTAAATTTTCTTTGGGGGGGAGGGGAGTTGTTGAATTGGAACTGTACCTCCGATTTAGGCTGTAAAATCAAAATTCCACCGCTCAAACCAACAATTTTGAAATCTCAAGTAGCAAGGTATGATTTTTTATCCACCTCCACTTTGAGCTCCAGTTCGGCATTTGCCTTTCAGATGGACGAATTTGACTTGAAAATTGAGCTAGATTTTCTTCCGGGTGGGGGAGGGGAGTTATTGATTTGGAAATGTACTTCCAATTTAGGCTGTAAAATCGAAATTTCACCGCTCAAATAGGCAAAATCGACTTTCTTACAAAACCGAACATAGGATAGATTTTTTTATCTTCTTAGGTTCGTGATTGTGCACCCGTTTTAACAGATTTTTGATCTAATCCCGATTTGAGCCCCGACCTTGACAAAATTGATTTCGTTTGATAAATCGAACGACGTATTGAAATAGGGATTGGTGGGTCTCTTGACTCTGCAAATGGTTCCAGAATCGAAAGCTTTACAACATAATCCGTTATGAGAAATACGAAGCATGGGAACTGCAATTCTTGGGGTGGCTTACTTTAAACATGTAACTACATTCTCGAACATATTTGGATTATGTGGATTTTGTGAGACCTGGTCAACAGAAACACAAGAAATAAAATGGATAGAAGCTTTAGAAATATGGTGTTATCGAAAAATGTTGAACATCAAATTGATTGGAAAGATCAGGAATCAGGAAGTATTGAGGCGAACAGGAAAGGAGAGAGAAATATCAAATATTGTAAAGAAGAGTTGAAGTGGTAAGCTCATAATATAAGACATCCAGGGATATTATTATTACTGCTCGAGGGAATAGTGGAGGGAAAGAACTGGGAAGGTAGGCAATGAATTAGCACCCAGAATGATTGGAAGTCAGTAGCTAGCATTACTACAGGTAGTTTCAGAAATTTGCAATTATTTCGTTATTTAGTGAATTGGGAAGGTCCATTTCACCAGCCCCCAAGATGGATTTTAAAGAAGCAGATTGGGGAAAAAATTTGTGATTAATTTGTGTACGTTGGTTCCAGAATTTGTGTGCCCTCCCTTCCCCTACTGTGAACATTCAAAGTTTGAGGGGGGCTGGAAAAATCCTAGACCCTCAAGTTGAGTTGGCTAGCATCGTTTATAGTGGGGGAAGGGAGCGTACACAAATTACACAAATTATTGCCCCCATTTCCAGACCTCCAACTCAACTTGGGGGGGGGGGTAGCATTTCCCCAGCCCCTCCCCAAACTTTGATCGTTTATAATGGAGGAAGGGAGCGTACGCAAATTCTGGGACCAACGCACACAAATTATACACAAATTTTTGCCCCCATTTGCTTCTTCAAAATCCACTTGGGGGGGCTGGTGAAGTGGACCTAAATTAGGGGCCCAGAGGACATGCTTACACTTCTCTTATGGAGCCAAAAAATGTTGGAGTAATTTGAAAGGGGGTCGTTTTAAAGAAATATAATGTATGAATTGAAAAATGTCACAACATTGCTGAATAGTTCAGTTTATTCAATTATTTAAGAAAATAGGGGTGGCTCTAAAATCCCGCTTCCTCTTTACTAGGGTGAGCAAAAATATTATGTGGTATTTATTCCTCTAAAATGAACCCCATTCAAAGGTAAAAATTAAAAATGTTTAAAAATTTGTATTTTGAAAAATTGGGGCCCCCTGCACCACTTACTCTTCACGTACAGGGCTAAACTTTTCTAGAATTTTTTTTGCATAAAAACCAACAACTTTAGAGGTTAGGAGTAGAAAAATTCGAAATAAAATTTCCCCAATTATAAATCAGAACCAGCCTAGAAAACAGCCTACATAATTGTGTCGTTCTGTGCCGTTGAAACACAAAACATCGAAATTTCAGATGTGTGGAATCCAAGGGGAAGAAGGAGGGGAGAACAAAAACAGTTGGAGTGGATAGCTTCGGTGAAGGGAATCAGACGGATGTACAGGGTCCTTACTGATCCTAAAACAACGTGAAATGAGTAAGAAGCCCAAAAAACTGCTTCTCTCTCCATAAGGCCTGTTTTGAAGCGCACTGAAAAACAAGAGTCAATGTCCACGCCCCATTTTGTAGCGTTTGTGAGGCACTCAGGGTTAAAAATTGAAGTGCCCTTTTTGTAGGAAATTTAATGAACTTCGATTTTGAATATAATTTATTTTACAGTTATGACAACCGTCGACGAATTTTTGGCCGTTTGATTTGTGACGCACAAGGGGTCCGTAGTGTTTTAAGACAGTATCGAGGATAGTGTCCAAATTTTTTTTGACATGGATATGTCTATTGGCTGGCCCTCCCATCCTATTTCCGACTGACACTGAACTTGATTCCAGTTCAGTTCAGTTGTACGTATTGCGTGAAGCCAATCTGTATGATTTAGCTCTTCATGGTCACAATTCAGTTCACTGGTCTACATTTCCATGAAAATTACTCATTTTCCTTCTAGCCATGTGCTCATTTTAACTCTTTATTTATTGGACTGCCCGAGGGCGTGCACAAATACTGTTAATGGAAAATGTGAATCGCGTTCTTATTTGACTTGGCCAGTGCCCAAGTCAGTAGTTATGACAGTTATAGTAATTGTGCGTAGTTATATTAAATTTACTGGATTACGAGTTGTGTGGCTTCAATCTCTTGAGCGTTCTCGTGTCATTTCTGGTACCGAGGAACTCGGTCACAGTGATGTTCGAGTGGTTGTAGAGTCGGTGCTCGTGCCTGTTCGCGTAGATGTTGACCCCTTGGTCGATCTCCGGAACTTCTAGGTCTCGATGGAGGAGAGTGTTCGTTACGTACCAAGGCGCGTGAGTGATCAGGCGTGGGACCTTGTTTTGAAATCTCTGGATGACGAGTCGATTCGATTTTTCTGTTGTGCCCCAGATCTACTGGCCATAGGTCCATACAGGCTTAAGGATCGTCTTGTAAATAAGGAGTTTATTTGGCCATATTCATTGGTGAGCGATGTCGTATTAGCCAGTACAATTTTTGTAGTTTGATGTTCAGCTCCTCACGTTTTTTCTTCACATGAACAATGCTCGATCAAGGTTCATTCCCAAGTACTTTGCCGAGTCAGATCTTGGGACAAACCTCTCGCTTATGGCTATGGGAATGTAGTTGCAGGGGCGAAGGGTAAAATCGATCCTGACAGATTGTGTTCATTTATTTTGATCTTCCAATTTTGTGCCCAGTTGCAGACCTTGTCAGCTACGGATTGTAGGTCTGCCACTGCTTGATCGTGTGGGCTGTTTACCGAGAAGATGGCTATGTCGTCAGCGAACATGGCCATTTCTGTTGTTGTGGTCGTTTTGAGGGTATGGCCGCGTGTATGAGATAGAACAGCAACCCTAGGTTGCTCCCTTAAGGATCGCCTGCTTTGATCGTCGAGTGGCTTGACAGGGCTTCGTTGTACTCAACTGTGAAGTTTCTGTTGTGCAGGTAGAATTTGAGTATTTCGCAGTGGTTTCCAGGGAGGAAACGGTTCGACTTATAGAGAAGGCCTTCGTGCCATACTCAGTCGAATAATTTTTCTACGTTCAAGAAGATAGCCGAGTAGTATTTTTGGTCCTCCATTGCATTTTCAATCAATCTTGTTATTCGATGGATTTGGTTGTGGTTGAGTGCTGATTGCGAAACCCATACTGTGCATCAGGAATAATGGCTTCGTGGTCGACGATGGGCTCGAGTCTTCTTAGGTAGAGCTTGTCTAATAGCTTGCTAGGAATCGACAACAACGAAATAGGCCTGTATGGTTGCAGTTCCGCATGTGACTTTTTGGTTTGGGAATTGCAATTATTTTCGCTTGCTTCCGTAGCTCAGGAATGTACTTCATTCTCAGGATGGCTTTGTAAATATATACGAGATGTACGATCGATTTTTTTGGAAGTTCTTATAACATCTTGGCTGAAATTCTGTCAATTCCGGGTAACTTTTTGACGTTTAGCTTGTCGATCTGTTGGGCGTGAATGGCGAGATAGGAACGTTGTCTGCTGGCTTGATAGTGATCTCAACGTTGGAAGATATGTCATTTGGCTAGAAGGTATTCTCAAAGAATGATAAGGAGGCTCGGCTTTCTTCTCATCGCTCCTGATCCAATGTCCATGCTGGTCTCGAAATGGGTACTTCACTAATGAATGGTCGCTTGAGCCTCCAGGTCGCTTTGCATATTGAGTATTCTTTTCTTTTTGCAGGCGAAAGGTCGGTCAGGGATTCGTTGAGTGGAATCTGGTTCATTTCCTGAATTAACTCAGTCGTCTGCTTGCTGAGCTTGTTGAAGGTAAATTTGTCGGCTGGATTGCGCGTTCACTGCTCTCGCGCTGCGCGTCTTTTACGAGCCATCTCTCGAATACGGTGTGGATGAAGTATTTTTCGATGTGTGACTGTTTTCAAAACCGAGGTAGCGTCTGTCGCTGCTCTAACAACCAGTGCTGTAAAGTTGTCTACCGTAAGATCGAGGATCTGCAGACGTTTTGAGTTACACTTTCAGGTTTACGGGGTCGTTGAAAAACTAGCGGAATTTTCCCCCGTCTGTGAGTTAGCTGGTTAGTCCTGCAGCTCTTTTTTGAACAGCACCTTTCAGGTTTACGAGGTCGTTGAAAAACTAGCGGAACTTTTCCCCGTCTGTGAGCTTGCTGGTTAGTCCTGCAGCTCTTTTTTGAACAGCACCTTTCAGGTTTACGAGTTCGTTGAAAAACTAGCGGAACTTTTCCCCGTCTGTGAGCTTGCTAGTTAGTCCTTCTTTTTATGAACAGCACTTTTTCGCTATGGTTTAACACGATGGGTGAGTGATCCGATGGCAGGTCTGCGTTGTTGCTTATGTCGAGGTACCTCGTCGAAACGTTCTTGGTAACGAGAAAGTCAATCAGGTCTGTGGTGTTCTCCAAATCCGAAGGCCAGTAAGTTGGTTATACCTGAGAAGAATGATAGTCGATATTATGAATGGCTGTTAGTAGTTCACGACTTTTGAGTTCATAAGTCGAGAGCCCCACTGGACATGCTTGGCGTTGAAGTCGCCGCCTGCTAGCCATTTTGGACCCAGCGCGGCACGCTGTATAACAATTTTCGGACAGTTTATCGGCATTTTTCTCCCATTTCTATTCATTTCTCTCCCGGGCTGTGTGTATTTTTCTCGTTATCGTCGTATACGCGATGCTGGCGGAAGCCAGCATACACACACGAATCTTTGGCCGGCGATGCTGATACGGACCATTAACATCGAATCGCTCTTTTACGCGTAAATTTGTTAGCATTGTGTGTGTGTGTGTGTGTGTTGTGCGAACGGCCCGAAAATGGCGAAGAACATCTTCGCCGTTGCCGCAGCGCCGCATAGCGCGTACAAAGGTCGATAACGCGATATCACGAACGAAGTACAGTTCCCGCGCGTACCTTATTTGTACACCGCGTATTATTGATACCGACACGAAATTGTGAGAATATACTCTTGAGTCCGTTGTAAGTATGTCGGGCAAACAAAAGAACCAGTTTCGAATGTACGAAAAATACCATTATTTTTCACTCAGACGCGGTGACGTGGAACTGGTTTGCCGAGAACGAAATGCCGTAATACGGAATGCCCGTCGTCCGTGCGGTCGCCGCGCTGACGGCTGAGATGATTCAAAATGGGGGAAAATAACAAAAATGTGTCGGAGCAAAGTTCCATCCCATGTCCGACGATATCTTTCGCCTTCTGCTTATCTTGTAATCGCGACCCGACCGGATGAGTTTGACTAATGGTGCTGGATAGACGAGGCGCTGGCTTAAAGATAGTTTGTCGTTTCCGAGAAACAGCGAATGAGGTACAGCTTCAAAAAGCTTGTAATTTGTAATCCGACGCAGTGGGCGTGATAAATCGAGGCGAGAAGCTGCTGGAGGAATCTGAATGCACGTCCGCCAAAGTTTTCTACTGTATGGAGCATCTTACTCTTGTGTACCGAAGTTCCGGTACAGTCTCAGGAGGTCCTAGTTTCGATGGGCAAGTTGACAGGATTCTGTATACGTTGAGGGGAACATAAAACTTCATATGCACACTACAGCCGTATCTATTTTATAACTTTAGATTTTCAGTTGACTTACCCTTGAGATCGGTTCCGAATATTGAAAGAAAGTTTTTGACGAGTTTGATCAGAATCGATGGAGAGTGACCCGTGCCTCGAGGGAAGTGAAGTTCTCCTGGAAATTAACTGCCAAGGTGGCCACTTGGTCATTTTTTCAATGTTAAGTCATTTTTTTTGTTGAAAATATGGTCATTCTGCTTGGCCACTTGGTCATTTTTTCAATGTTGAGTTTTTTTTTTGTTGTTGAAAATATGGTCATTAAGTTATCGTTTTCCTTTTTCTCCTCCAATACCTCAAATTAATATTGTGGCTAAACTTTCAAACTCTCAACTGGAAATTCAAAGCTCATCTACTTCAGTTCCGTAAACCGGGGTGACTTTGCCGAGAACTTTGGGGTTTTCAAACTTTGAACAGGCGTAGCACGTGATCTATTGGAGATGGTATGGTGGGACGTACGGCGATGCACGCATGCCAAAGTGGCCTGTAAGACACCGCACCCCCTGCATCGGAAACTACCCTTTCGGGCACCTTATCAGTGCCGAGAGGAACGCCTTGGGGCCGAGCCCGAGCCCCCATTTCTCCTAGCCGGAACGGTGAGCGCGTCCTGCCAGGGCCACCATGGAGTTCCCTACTGACCGAGGTCCGCACTCCCGGAGCGCTCCCCTGGAATTCAGGTCCCCACAGCCGGACGCACTGCCTCCTTCCTCTTCACTTACTCATCGCGTGAGACTCTGTTTGCAGTTCCAGTCCTTGCCCTGCCGGCGAGCTCTACTCCAGCCCTGGTACTACGGATGAGCTCCGCTGAATGGGATTTGCCGCCGCAGCAGCAGCAGCAGCAACATCAGCTTCTCCTTCTGTCCTCTTGTCTCGACCACTCTGCCTTCATCTTCCTCCGCATGATGGCCGAAACGAAAGCCGACACCTGGTTCCAACCGCTTCGGCTCCTCAACATCTCCGGGACCAGGGTGTCCGGCGTAAGACGGTCGGTTACGCCGTCTCCGGGATCGATCGGGACCGCCCCCGCCTCTCCTGCTCCTAGGATCTATGATTGGAGATACAGGAAATCTAAAAACTGTTTCGGATTGTTTGAAGCTTTGGGAATAATATTAGCTAGGGGAGTCAAAATTCACGTCTCCCTTCCTCTCCTACAAAGGTCTAAAGATGAATCGGCAAAGTTACCTGCCCACGGGGTGACATTGCCGGTAGATAAGAGAAATTCATAGAAAATGAGTGAAAATAATCAACATTTATTACGAAAGGCCATAAAGACGAAAGGAAAATTGCAATTTAAGGTAAATTGCGTCTTCGGGGAAGATGAATATTCCTCGGGATCCAGTGGGCTCAGGTAAAACTCTTGATGGCAGCAAATTTCTCGTAATCAGAATCATCCTTCAGAGGATAGTGCAATTCGTTTTTTCTATTTTGATATTACTCGTCCTCCCGGATTCCGACGGATATCATTATCTGTTTGGTGAAGATAATTATAAATTGTTTTAACTGGTATCTTGATGTATGTGGTTGAAGCTTCAGCTCTGGTCATATCACCATTTCGAATTTTGTGTTCGACACTCTTCAAGTGTTTCTCGAATATAATCAGACTAGTTGCGACACCCTACTTGTCGTTTATTTATGTTCAAGGTATCTCAAAACAACGTCGAATTGCATCTAGGTAAATTCAAAACTCAAAACAACCTCGCCAATGTAGCGAAAGCTCGCGAATTCGTCGCGAATTGTAACTTTTCAAAATGATAACGACAAAAATTGGCGTACGGCAAAGTCACCCCAAGGCAGTTTTTCGCTTATACATATCTTGTGATTGCAAACTGGAAAATGCCTAGACCTGTACGTCCTTGGAAAGCTGAACAGCATATATTTTGGAGCCTGCTATTCAATATCTCCAGGAGATTAAAAAAGAACCTACCATATTGTATTCATATATGAGTTGCGATTTTATGTATAAGTTGGTAGGTCATTTTCAAAGTTGTTCATGTATATTTTGGCTAGAATGGGTGACAGTGGTGACCCCCATTGCTGGGCCTTCTGTTTGTTCGTAATATTTGTTGTTAAACTGGCGGTAGTTTTGGTTTATAATTTCTTATGTAATGTTAGCGTATGCAGTTTTTTCTGTGTTGTTTTTGTAGTTGTTGTTCGTCAGTATTGTTGTTAGTTCTTGTTTTGGTATGTTCCCAAACATGTTTGTTAGTCTTTGTCATTATCCGGTTTGTTTTTTCAGTTGTATTGTGTTTTTATGCTTTGATCTGTTCTGAAATTGTAGTGTTCTTTCATGAATTTGGTTATTGTTGTAGCTTGGTGATTGTGTGCTGTTGATTAGTGGCCTTATTGGTCTGTCTTGTTTGTGGAATGGACAAGAACAATAGCAACTGAGTAGGTATACAAACTGGACTGCGAACACTGTGACATGATGTACATACGAGGAACAGACAGAAAATTCACAACTGTAATAAAAAAGCATGAAAAATCACAAAAGTTAAAGGACGGCAAATCACACTGCAACGACCAGGCACACAACAACCGCAAATTGACAGAGCAATACAAAATCTTACGCATAGAAAACAACACAAGGAAAAAATTAAAGAGATGATAAAGGCTTACAAAACAAAACAACCAACTAACTTCCAAAGCGAGAACCTACTCAAGGTAATAACACAACACTCCCTGATTGAACGGTCTACACAACCACAGACGACCAATAGAAACACACACCAATAGGCTTACCATACGGTACTACAAATTGCTATTAGTACAGGACTAACAAAAAGGTATATTAGCGAACTCCACTGAAGATGGCGTTACAGCCGAAAGCGCTGTGGACAACAGAAACAAAAAAGTGAATTGGCACACCTTAAAAACAGAACATTACGTCCACTCACACTCCAACATGGACACTGAGGATCAAACATTGTGGAACTCGGTGGTCCCAAGTCCCCTATCCGATACCTTGTTCTATTTTCTCGGCAGATTCAAACAGCATAGGTGGCAACTTTTATTTTTCTCATGTGGTACCCGACTTAGTTCGGCTCTCTCCACCCCTCCCAGAGTCTTGAGATACCTCTACTCTCCCCGTCCATCTCTGTTTCCCCATGTGACGCTCGAAAACTGTCATCAGGTGCTAGAACCTGTGAGCACCGCTGAATGTCCGTCTATGCAAACTAGCCTCGCAAATGGAAAAGAAGTCGAATTTGGTGCGCAAATCGAGTACTGGCACGCCTCAGTCCCCTTCTGGAAAAGCGAATATTTTCTCAAATTGCGTGTCGTGATGGATCCATTATAAAGACATCAAACCATCCTCACACAGGCCTAAGTAACTCGGATCAGTACATAAATCGTGGTGGCTGATGTACAGGTAACGAAACTCTCGATACGAGCGTGTCGAATCGTATTCACCAGAAATCGACCTCAAAAAGATATCCCAGGCCGGTCGTTTGGACGGGCGGCTATCACAAGTAGAAAACGTTCATCTTCTTAATGTTCGCTACTGAGAAAGAGAGAGGAAAAAGTTGTAATACTATGTCTCGATTCGGAGAAGATCAAGAAGTCAAAACGAATCGAATAAAACATTCGTTTCTTCTTCCTTTTCATTTTTTTCCCTCCTCATTCGTACAGCATGGCACAGCAGAGCCGAGGACGAGATCGAGACCTGCTAACCTACTTACGAAGAATCGTGTGTTCGGTTTCCCGGACTCGGTACATTGGGAGAGCTCTGTATCTACTTGGCGAATTCGCACACTAGTGATGTTCGTACACCGTGTGCTGGATAGTTTTTTCTTACAAGGTCTTCTGCATTCCAGTTTTTCAGCATGGGGGAATTCGGATGTGCCACGACCCATAGATAACGAGAAAAATGAAGCAATTTGAGTAAAAACTGCGCCGTTTTTAATTAGGAGATAATATTAAATCGAATTCGTTTTTACACGTCAAGTCGGCGAAGTGTTGAAAAACGAACCAGAGTGATCCCTTCTACGGGCATTACAAACTGCCGGAGGAGACTTGAGAGCGGAAGTTGATTCACCTTGCCAGTTTGAATCGCAAATCACCCTTCACGTATTTTTATCGAGGGGCTCGAACGTTTCAGCTTTATTAGAAAGTTTTTGAGTTTTCGGAATTGACTGTTCGGGTCGTTGATTTTAGATCCAGGGTGGTCACTTGGTCATTTTTTCGATCTTAGGTAATGTTTGGTCATTTTTTCGGAAATGTGGTCATTAAGTCATCTTTTTAATTTTCCTCCTTCAAAACATCAAACTAATATTGTGGCTAAATTTTCAAACTCTCAACTGAAAAATCAAGTCCCATGTACATAAGTTGCTCCAAGTGTATCAGCGTCAATGGTATCAGATGCTTTGTGGTCTTTGAAAGGTGTTAGTGATGCTACAACCGGAGCTGAAATCTTGTGGTTGCTGAAAGTGGTTGCTAGCAATTTCAGTTTGCCATCCTATGAGGATATAACTTCTCTCTGTTCAACGGTGTGTTTTCCGAAACTTAAAAACTAGAAACCGTGATTCGTAATAAATTGGAGGTTCGATACCTAATAACAGAAGCTTGTGGTCCGTGCTTTTACAGGCGTATAATTGAGGATGTCATTTAATGTAATGCCTATTATTCTATTCTGCATGATGTTCTAATGTGGCTAATAAGAAAGAGTTACAAATTCGTATTAGATTTTGGTCGAAAAGTTGGACAATTTTGTTGTACTCTGCAGAAGCCAAAATTATTTTTTAATCCATTTGGTCACCTATGGATAAGGCTCACTTGCCGTTGAAAAGTTTGTTAACATTAGGCTGAGATGGTCCCAGTGTTAACAAATCGGTGTTCAGTTTATTCAGTGAGAAAGTTGAAGTTATATGTTCTAAATGTTTGAGCATCAAAATTAAGGAAAATAATGATTGCTGCTTGGAAAATACCAGAAAAAAACACTCAGTAAATTAACTCCAGAAAATTAACCGGGAGGAATCCTCTACTGTTCAGGAAAGTTGCGATGAAATTGAGAAGGTAATTAAAGCACTTATAGGAAAATTTAGCTAAACAATAACTTTGAACTCTACCAAAACTAAAATTTCTGAAAAAACTAGAATACTCAGTGAAAGGAGGAACTCTTTGCACATAAATTTAAATGAGAAAATTGAATTAACTAAACTGAGGAAAACTATTGAAAAAGATGTTTGTACTTACGATTGCTGGAAATCATAAGGCAGACAGGATCAGTGAAAAAAGCAAAACGTGAAACTTTTCAGGATCCAATTATTATTTCAAAAATTAAAAATAACGAAGACAGAGTTGTCTACGACAGGAATGAAATCGTCCAAGTGGCGACAGACTTCTATAGTGAGTTCAAGGTGTCTACTGGCCTGAAAAGTCATGATACTTCAAGCAAAACTGAGTCATGATATTTCATCATGTCATCATAGTTCACAATATTTCCATTACCAAAAAAAAAAAAAAAAAAAATCAGTTTTATTCATTTAATGAGGAAAAAATATTAGTGAATATTATGGAAGTTAAACGCGCTCTGTATTGATAGCGTCTTTATATTAAATGAGAAGTATTTTGTAATTTCTTCCAAAGATATTTTCCAAAGTTGTTTGTTTCCAGTTTATTGTTGTTTATATTCTTCAGAAATTTGTTGATGAAATGAGTGGTTAATGATTCTTCTAAATCAGTACATAATGAATCGAATATTTGTTAGCCTTTCATTTTTCCTGTCAGTTATTAGATGCGGAACACATTTATCACCAATTTCATACAAATGAAATATTCCCTGTTTTTCTGCATGCTTCTAAATGCAGACGATTGCATGTTCAAACCACCCACAAAGAGGGGCAAAACTATGGGCAGTTTTCAACTCTCTTAATACTGTCTCAATTGTATTACAATCCGTATTACTGTCATGTCGTTCAAGGAAAAATGTTGGAGTATGCAAGAAGTATAATTCTGGTGATTCTTAAAAAAAAAATCCAAGCTTTGTGCCTTGCCATAGGAGTTGAAAAGTATTCTCTTGCAGCATGTAAGTTCCATAATACAGATTTTGGTTTATCTGAACATTAATCAAAAGGGGGTGATGGGGGTCATTAGGTGGAGCTCCCGGTGAGGCGCAAAGCGCCGAGTTCCCCCCCCCCCACATTTTACTTCCCTTCTATATCTCACATGATAGTCATGAAAAAATGTCATGAAAAGTCATGATATTTTGTTTCCAAAATCCAGTAGACATCCTGAAGTTTCTATATAGTAAAAATCAAAACGAACAAACTGCGAAGATTACTATAGGACTGAACAACAAGGAGGCGGTTCCCCCTTTCATGGGAAGCGAGATATTGTCCATCCTGGGAAAGTTGAAATCTCGTGAAGCAGTAGACCCGGACAAAATAGGCATTTATGAGTTGAAGCTATTTGCGGATGAATTAACGCCAAGTTTGACAAAAAAATTTAATAATATTCTAGAAGAAGAAACGATTCCATCTCAATGAAACTATTCAGAAATAATACTTCTTTTCAAAAAAGGAGATAAAAATGAAATAAACAACTACAGACCTATAAGCTTGAATTCTAATTTGGGAAAAGTTTTTGACAAATTGATAAAAGAACACATTTAGACCAATGCCAAGGATCTGAACAAACAGGTTTCCGCAAAAGTCGTTCCATCATCGATCAATTATTTATAATCAATCAGTTAATAGAGAAAACGAAAGAATATAACCAACCGTTGTATTTATTATTCACTGATTTCTGGAAAGCCTTCGATTTCATTTACTTATCCACACTTTTGAAAGCCTTAAGCCGACAAGGTATCCCCGAAAAAATGATAAAAATGATAGAAGAAATGAGGAGCGCACTTCCAAAGTGACCTAACTGTAGACTTATGATTTCATATGAGTTTTTGTTTTCAACACGCTGGCTTGCCGCGCTAGGGGCATACTTTGCAAAAACAAAAATGACAAATTTTTTTTGTAGGTTGAACTTATTGATACCTGCCTTTAAAAAATCGGTTACCTACTTTACTGTTTTGTTGATGAATTTTGCTTGTTTTTCTCAAAACTAAAATTTTGCAGTTAGGTCACTTTGGAAGAGGGCTCCTCAAATGTACAAGAACAACAGCGGAAAAATTCGTTTGGACAAATTGGGTAAAAATTTTGAAGAGGAGTGAAACAAGAGGACTCCCTATCTCCCAACTTATTTAATTGTTTGCTGGAAGATATTTTCCAAAATTTAAACTGGGAACCAAAGGGTATAATAATAGATGGGGAAGGGCTCAACAACTTGAGATTTGCGGACGACTTGGCTCTAATTTCTCAGGTTGGGAAAGAAATGCAAACCATGGCAAACGAATTAGCAGAACAATGTAACAAAGCAGGTCTTACTTTATAAATACCAGTAAGCAGTTTTATTATCAAACGTTAAACCTATCAAAGAAATAGTTATCGGTAATAATCAAATTAAAACAGAAAATAGCACGATATATTTGGGTCAAATTATTTCATTGAAAGATATATCAGAAAAGGAAATTTCAAAAAGATCACAGACATGGAAAAGTTTCTGGTCCCTAATAAATATCTACAAAAGTAAGGCAATGAAAAAGAAAATATGGGAATCATGTACACTACCGGTGCTAATGTATGGGGCACAGACATGGGCCGCCACATAAGGCCAAAATCTGAACTACCCAGGACCCAGATTGCAATGGAGAGAGCTATAATCGGAGTAAAAAAGAAGTACAGACTAACCAGTAAATCAGAAGTTAAGAACTGTAGATTTGTCATGGAAAAAACTGAAATTTGATTACGTGGGTCATGCTGCAAGAGGGGGATGTACAGGTGGGAAAGAAAAATTTTTGAATGGGTACCCAGGGGAACAAATAAAATTTTGATAGACCTAATACCCGATGGGCTGATGAAACCAGGCAACATGCCGGTGTTGCCTGGAGAAGAGACGCCAGGGAAAGGGGCCACTGGAAAAGAGTGGGGGAGGCCTATGTTCGGCAATGGGCGCATTAAATAAGTAAATTCTTATTTTAAGTAACCTGATATTAACATGTACGAACGGGCTGCAAAATAAAAAATAAAATAAAAAAGTTTGAGCCCAGTGACTTGCATCATACACAAAGTCCACAATGCCTTTCAGCAGATCGTAATGAAATTGGCCATGAAACTACAGAATTTGTCATAGCTTTGTCTTATTCTATTCATAAATACCCTAACCAGAAGCGGATTTCCGAGCTACAATGGACGTGCTGAAGACAGTTCCAACGGAGAACCAGAGGAATTTCCAAAGGCTGGTGGAAGCCTTGGAACGCCGATATGGGCAAGCCCATATGAAGCCAGTGTTCTAGCGGGAACTAACGTGGGGGTCACAGAGGCCGGGTGAGTCGCTTCAAGCTTTTCATGCAGAGGTAGTTCCCCTCGCCAATGCTGCTTATCCGGCATCCTCTTAAGGTTTCAAAGAGGAAATTGCAATCTCAGCCTTCATCGATGGAATCAAGGATGAACAAATCCAGATGATGGTGAGAGTTGGCAACCACCAAAACTCTCGGACTGCTTTGGCGCAAGCCCTGGAGTTAGAGGTTGTACGGGAAAGCTCTAGAATGAGGACCACTGTTGTCAAGCCCAGGTCTGAACAGATAGGCTTCCGCTGGCCGTCGCTGTGTAGTCTAGTTTTGAATGCGATAATTCTGTGTTTTCAAAGCGATCTAGCTACTGTTTTTGTGCGTTTGTATTAGTGTGACGTTAAAAGTTCTTAGTACGTGTTTTCGTGCGTTTTTCGGTGCGAATTTCGTTACAATATACAGGCCTTATTCCACCAACCAAAAAAATTTTTCCACAACTTTTCCCGAGCCAAATTCTGAGCCTATAAATTTGGCAATTTTCGTGGAATTACCCTCCTACCAAACGGAGAACCAGGAAAGCGCCAATTGCCTAAACATATAATAGGAAAGCGCCAGTTGTGACTTTGATAGTTATAGGAACGCGCGAGGTGTAATAGTTCAAGGAAAGCGCCAAGCAAATACCATCGTTTGTTAAATTAGAAGAATACATAGACATCTGATCATAGTAGTAGGGTGTCTGTGGAAGAATATTATATTTACATCAATGAAGATCGGTCGTCACAAAAGTAATGTTGTCTACTTGTTTATATTGGGTTCGGTCAGCACATCCTACCAACTTTCAGAAATTTAAGGATGCTGATGTTGTCGTTCTCGTATTCTTCGTATTTACTTTGGATGCAGTGAATTTTTGTGGCCTTCTTCTTAGTCTTTTTTCTTCCTTTTGTACCCTTCATTTTTAGGTAGGTCTCACTCTGGAGTTTTGTGAGTGTAATTATTAGTGTGTGTATTGAGGGCTTTGGGCTGTAAACATGTCCTTGAGATGACGATGGTAGCTCTCAGCTGCGTTTGTTGTCTTCGGATCGTGTGAGTCTGATATAGGTGCACTCCAAATCGCCGGTGGGAAGGCAGCTTCCTCCGAAATATAAGTATCGAGGACGTAATCAGCGAATTTCAAAATCGGTGTACCTACTACGTTAGGTGCCTCAGAGATGAGACAACAAAATACAGCCTCAACCTCGGAATAATGTAGGAACGGCAGGGAAAAAAATAATTTCAGCCACTCACTTTTTTTCAGAATATTTCTGTTTGTATTCTTTTTTCAGCCACAGTTGAACAATTTCCCTGTGTCACGCTTGGCCTAGGGAGAAGTCGAAACTATTAAGTAGCAGATTGCATGAACTCATTCATTCTTTTTTTATTCAAGAGAACTCACGAAGCTGAATTGGAATTCCTATTTCCTGTTTCCCAGTTATCCACGAATATGACTGAAAGGTTTCAATCTTGCAGTGAAATATTAATCTATATTTTGCATTTAGAAGTGCGTTCACTCTAAGTTACACACTTCTTTATCGTGTTATCATCTATTTTTTTGTTGTTATGAAATTTGACAAATCTAAAGTGGAACTCTTACATGTTAAAGAAGTAGTTGTACTTAAGAAGGTGAAGACTGAACCTTCCACTATTAATGAAAAAGTTGGATTTTTATTGTGTTGTCAAAAGAGCGATTTAGCTATGGCAGAATATTTATACTTGAAATGTTTAAGTCAATCAGAAATTTCAGCTCGGGGATTTATAAGGTTCCTTGCTGTAGATGTTGAAGAGATTTCAAATTTACTGAATATTAGAGAACCAGATTGCAGGGGCGTACCTAAGAGTTTTTTCTGGGAGGAGGAGGAGAGGGGGCAAAAATTGTGAAAATCCCAGCTGACTCGACTGAAAATTTCCAAGTATCAACATTGTTTTGTATTGGCTAGAAAAAGAACCTTTCGACTTAGGTATTTGATTTTTCCAACTTTTGATCCATCTACTAAAATTTGCCAACTCCGGTGGAGGCTTCCGTGCCCCCATTATTTTCGTCCCTGACTGAAATGGTAACTTTTCTCAACTGCTGAGTGAAAAATTCCTACAGGAGGGGGGGGGGGGAGAAATTGGAAATTTCACCGCCAGAAAATCCCGACTGGTTGGCTGGAAGTCCGAAAACAACGCGGGATTCCCTTCGCCGTCGAAAACATCCGGCCGCATTACCGGCTGGCAGAAAGCTCGCCTTCTAGGACCGGTGGTTTCCAAACTGCGGATCAATCTCACTCTGTCGCCGTTTCTTTTCGAGCACACGCACTCACACACACACACACGCCCTCATACTCTCGTCCGCGTGATTGCCAATCGATTGAAACAGAGACCTGGTAGCCATTTTCGTCGTCAATCTACGCTATCGCGCCGCATCGCATCGCCGTCGGTCCGCACAGCTCCGAGCAGGCCGCGACCTTAACCCCGTTTTCGTGAGACATCGGCTCGCAAATCCGCCGGTCGGTGCGAGCTGTACGCATTAGCCGTGCACGTATAATGTATTATTTTACTCATGTATATCTATATATAGGATATCCTCGTGTGGAGGAAAGCTCATTACGTTGAAAGACAACACAAGCGGTAAAAATGGTCGTCGGAAAAAGGCGGACGCGGAAAAAGGCGCGCGAACGAACGGAACGCGAGTCGACAAAATCTGGAAACGAGGAACGAAGTTTCGTAATTCGTTTTTCGAAAACCTCTTGTCTTGGGCTTATATTGGGGAAGGGGGAGGTGAGGATGTGGAAAACGAAGAAATAAAATTAGTATTTTCCGGGGCTATGTGACCGTGACAGTGTTGCCGCATACACTGACTGGGTTGGTACACGTGCAGAGGCTGCGATCAGATTCGCACATAGAACAAAAACACCATTACCATAATACTAATTACGGGGCGTGCCATTGGCCGAATGCAAGGTCACGAGTTGCTCGTTTTGAGTCGATATTTTAATTTTAGACGGAGGTATACATTTTTCGTAAAGCATAAGGATGAGAAAGAATGGAGGAAATCGTCGAAAATAGTTTCGGCGTGTCGAATTTCAAACGCTTATAATTGCAGCAGGAAACGGGCAGAGCTCAGATTTGGAAAGAGTTCATGAAATCAACTTGGAGGAATTTTTGAAATAGAGAATGAAATGATATTTCTTGCGTTCTCTCTCATTTCTATTCTGTGGTCACATGTATACGTGTGCAATGCCTTCTGTCCGAGAGCAGAGAGTGCGAGTTTCTCAATAAAGCTCAAAGTTTCAATAAGATTTATTAGGGAGCTCCGCCCCCTGGCCGCCGCGTTGCCCAACTCCCATAGGTTGATAGTGTCGCATAACCAGTGAAACAGATATATCTGACGCCATTGCTAAACAAAATTACAATAACAGCGTTGCCAGGTTTGATTCAAATGGACCAAATTTAGTCCTTTTTTGGGGTCGGCAGTGAGTGTCTTGCAATCACTTTTTTCATTATTGACATTTCTTCAGTTTCATTGAATTGAGGAACGCACTTCCGAAGTGACCTAACTGTAAAATTATGACTTCATGAGTTTTTGTTTCAACACGCTGCCTTGCCGCGCTAGGAGCATACTTTGCAAAAACAAAAACGACAAATTTTTCTGGAAGGTAGAACTGTTTGATACCTACCTTTAAAAAATCCTGCTTGTTTTTCTCAAAACTAAAATTGTACAGTTATGTCACTTTGGAAGTAGGCTCCTGAATTGATTCGTAAAGTGCGCGCATGTTATTGATTGAAATGTTCATGGAAATGTTTATTATTTCTTCTAAGCATCCACATTCATAGAATATATAACACTTTTGGGATTGAAATAAATGAAATGAAAACAGACTACAAATTGAGCTAAGAGACAGGGTTGATGTGTAGACGCACAAAACTCGAACAGAGAAGAAAGCCATCAATGAAGGACCCGATTGAACTATGCGAAATTAGTTAACTGTTCGAGAAAAAAATCAGAAAAGATGTTAGTGAATGTGAAAAAGAGATTGTGGAATCTATGGTGAAGGAAAAGTGGTCCACGGAACAGGCAAAAGGCAACTTCTTTCTCTCCAGAATTGGAAACCAACACGGTCAAGTAATAACTAATGCAGAAGAAATAGTCGAAACGACCTCAGAACTTTATCAAAAACCCAACAATGCAGATAGGAGCGACTAAGACCGCAGATTGGTGAAACCACCTGACCAACCAAGGGGAACCTTCCGAAATCTCGGCCCCAGGGCCTGATAAGATTATAAACGAAATGTTAAGGACTTCGGGGTTATACTGGTGCACCCACTGGCCTCCCTCTTTAGCACTACCTCCTTAGGACAATCTCCCAGACAATGATACCTAACAGAGATAATTCTGCTTTATAAAAAAGGAGATGGGGCTGTAATAAATAACTACAGACTGATTAGTCTATCGTCAAATATCTGCAAACTGTATTATGAAAATAATCAAAAATAGAATCTACAACATTTTGGACGCCTAACAACCGTGGAACAAGCAGGGTTTCGTAAAACCTTTAGTACAGTGGACCATATCCAGACCCTAAACCAATGAATGGAGAAAGTCTAGGAATATCAAATCGAAGTTGCCTTGATGTTCGTTGACTTTAATGAGGCGTTTGACCCCCCGCCCCCTACACCATAATAGTATTTGGACAGCTTTGGCAAAACGGGGGATACCACAAAAAATTACTGAAATTTTGATCAACATTATATAACAATTCAGAAGCAGATCTTAAATTAGATAAAATATCCGACAAAATTAAAATCAATGGGGCAGTCAAACAGGGAGACCCGCTTTGTCCCAACCTGTTTAACGCGGTATTGAAAGAAGTGTTCAGGAAAATAAACTGGGAGGGGAAAGGCCTGAAAATCAGGGAGCTCTCTACCACTTCAATGAAACCCTGATGACATCGTCATCATCGCCAAAAACGCCCAGGAACTGTGTCCATAGGAGAGGACCTAGTTGGCCTATCAACTTTACCAAAACAAAAGTTATGTCCAATATTGACCAGCTGGAGGAAATGGAAATTGACAACCAGGGGTGGCAAGTTTTGATTTTCCAGTATGTAGCATGATGCAAAACAAATGTTTTCCAAAAATTGACGAAGAAACTCCTACCTTCTCTCTTTTTCTCCCCTGAAATTTTTTTTTTAACGTTTTAAAAATCAACCCTCTACAGTGCAATTTTATTGAGGTAAACCTTTTTTTTTCCTCTCTTCTGTAAAGTATCCCAGAAGTGGGCTACTGAGTGCTGTGGGAGGGGGGAGCACCTCCCCTACCTAATCTTAAATATTATTTATAATAATAGGACAAACTTTTTAACCCCATATTGATATATTTTCATAGGTTGCCAAGTGTTATACTTAAATACTTGCAAATTACGTAGTATTTTAAATATCTATTATTATGTAGCGTCAGTGAGCTATGTAATTAAATAAAATAATATCTTATTCATTTATTTATTTTTTTACATTAAGGTAGGATCAGGTCGATAATTATGTATTAATTTTTCCATGGATTGTTTTCTATTATTTCTTGTGGAGTGTCAAGATGCGTGCTTTCTTGTCGACCCTTCTCGAGTAGCGAGGTTACTTGTTTGGTCCTTCCATTGGTCCGCTCCATTATCTGAACTCAGGAGGCAACATCTTGGTAAATAGTGAAGGTTATTTACGGAATTTTGCCTCATGATGTTTTGTGCATCCAAATCTTTTTTTCTTTTTTCTTTTTTTCAAATTTGACTGCACCGTGACCTATTGTGGATACGCCCGCAGCGAAGCTTGAGGATGACTTAATCTGTAGAAGTAGAACAGAAGTATTGGTAATCGATTTGTGAATATAATAAGAATTGATCAAAGGTGCGTTTCAGACTTCCACTTGACTTATTCCAAATGGAACAGGGTGCAACAAGGTGTCTTCAACTTTTCATTCTGCTAATGAAAGTTGAAGCTTTGTGGCTGCAAACCGCAGTATTTAGCCACAAGCTACGACTCTTACTAGCGCCATTTCAATTACAGTGCCAAGAATTAACGACTTTATTGTGTCTTTTGCACACCTCTTGGTAATTATAACGGCAATTTACGTAATTACCACGGTTATATAAGCTGAATTGTCAACTTTTCACGATTTTCGAAGTTCTGTCACGTTAGTTCACGTATTTTTACTGTAATTTACCAAAAAGTTACAGGGAAATGAACACTCACACTAGATATTACCAATCTTACAGTATGTGCAGTTATTTAGGACTATTACCAAGTTTGCCAACATTAGATGAGATGACGATAATGACGTAATAAAAAGAGGTCAACGTTCGTGACGTTATCACAACTCATGCGCCTACATTCAAGTATCTAAAGTGCACTTTCAATGCTTTAACGTACAATGTTTTTATTTGTTTCAGGTAAGTGTTAATTTCTTGATGATACCATGACTAAGGTTGCGAAACCAACGATATATTGCAGCTGGGGCTGTCACTTCCGGACAGAACGCGTTTGGGAACTTCAGAAAGATAACCGGACTCTGGAACTATGGAAAGGCAGAGAACTACAGTCTTGAAGTCCAAGGTAACACGGGTTGGATGTAGCTTTGCGACGTCTACGCGATGGGGTGCTGATTGCTATCAGGAGAGAGATACCCTCAACCCTGGTACAAACGGTTAATTGCGACTGCGTTCTCTTCGAGTCTCTACTCGTAAGGGTGTACCTTCCTAGCTTGCCTCCTCTCTTAGTAGCAGCTGTATACTTTCCACCAGCAACGGATACGAATATATATTGGCACTTCTACGACTCAGTCCAAATTCTCATAGGAGAAAAAAATTATAATACACTAATCCTTGCCAACTTTAACATCCCACGCTATGGATTATTAGGTAGCGAATCATCCTCCATATGTGAAGACATGGCAGTTTTTTGTGAAAGTCTCAGCATAACATCTCTTGATGAAATTGAAAATCACCATGGAAAACCCCTTGATCTAGTCTTAGGTACCGATGATGCAACAACAGTATCGCGGAGTGATTCAGTATTGGAAACCTTGGATTATTTCCACCCCCCTTCACTCTTTTTAACGCTACCGCTGAGGGCACCCCTCGTCCCAGGCGAGCACCAAATAGGGAAATGGGAGGAGAAAAGATACTTCACCGGCGCAGACTTTTCAGCCCTTTATCATACTTTATCAACTCAAAAATGGACTGATACAGACGATCCAAACAAAGCAGCCGAAGCATTCCATTGTATGCTTCAATCGATCCTGGATAAAGTAGTTCCTAATAAAACTAAACGTGGTAGTACTTAGTACTTACCCAACCTGGTGTTCACAAAAGAAATTATAAAGAAAGTAAGAGCAAAGAACCGTATGCATAAAAACTACAAGCGATCAGGCAATTTAGAACATCTAGAAAAGTATAAGACGCTACGCCACGAAAGTAAGCTATTAATAGCATGCGCCAAAAAGAACTTCGAATTATCCTTAGAAGAGAGACTTGCTTCAAATCCCAAACATTTCTGGAAATATTTGGCAAATAAAAAAGGGGGCGGCCCCTCTCCGACAATATTCATGCTTGGGGAGAAACAGTTACCTGATACTCAAGAAATTGCAGACGGAATTTGCACAACATTTTTCTCATAATATTATTCCCACCCAGCCAACACTACTACCTATCTCCCAGATCACTTTTGTAGTTATCATATCTCAATTGACGCTGTCAGAGCAAAAAGGTCATGTGTCAACAGTGACGTTTTTGTCAAAATCGCGTTTGAAGTGTTTCAAGTGAAATAAACAGATTCAGACGCGGAACGCCGTGCTCATTGAAGATATGTTGAAACGCAGGTGGTGTTCGGGACAGTTTGAAAAATGCGAGTTATATGTCCTTTTTACTCCGACTTACCTTCCGTGAAAGATGAACGTATGATGAGTGATGCTAATACACTGTGTACTGCATATTTCATACAATTCTAGTTAATGTAAGAACGTGCCAGCCGAAAAATTTTTAAATTCAAAAATTCTGAGGTGTTCCTCAACAGGGTTGAAGTTTAACATGGGATTTCCCATAAGGAAATTTTGGCAAATTGTTCTCTGTACTGTAACAAAGATGTGCCTACTAGTAGAGTACTTATGTATGTTCTGGCGCAGTGAACAATTTCTCACTTTTTCATTCAATTTTCACCACTTTCAACAACCCTACAAATTCCTCAAGTTTTCACATTGGGATTCTCCCCATTTTTATAAGAAAAAGACGTAATTTTCTCCTAATTTTTGTGAGCCCCATTCTTATAATTTTTAATTTTTTGTATCAAATTTTTATAAATTTTCTATATTTTTACTATTTTTCTACCTTCTATATAGATGATGATTTCCATTCTATCATACTTCACTTTTTTCATTAGTGCAACCGTTATTTTAACATTTCTGATTCATCCTGAAAAACTGAAGTACTCATGTTATGTTCTGGCGCAGTTGAAGATTTCTCATTTTTTAGTCAAAATTTCATCATTTTTCAAACCTCTAATAATAACTTAAATTTCCAGCGCAGTCACAGATTTTTCATATTTTCGTTAACTTTTTATCACTTGTAAAGATCCTAAAATTTCATTAAAAGTTCGCAAAGAAAATTTTTCAAATTTTTAAAGCAAAATCAAACCATTTTCTCATAATTTTTCATCAACTCAAGTCACAAAATTTTTGAATTATTGTATCAATTTCTCATTAATTAGTTCGGCAAAGTCGAACTGAGCTCTGCGTATTCATTTTTTCTAACTTTTAAACGGCTGTAGCTCACGCTGTAATTGAGGTACGCATGCTGGCACGGTCTCATTTGGAAGATAATGCTGCGTAGCATCGATTTCCGAAGTCGGTTCAAAAAGGACATATAGTCGGCATATGACCTTTTTGCTCTGACAGCGTCAATTAAGAGTATTAGTGAGATTAAAATTTCGCAGGCATTAAAGAAGATGCCTGCAAAATGGAAGATCGACCCTGATGACGTACCCCTTTATATATATATAAAGCATGTGGAAAGTTGGTAAAGACGCCACTAGCACATATTTTTAACCTTATCTTAAGTGAAGCCACATTTCCTGATATTTGGAAAATCTCAAAAGTAGTGCCAGTGCCAAAAACTAAAAACTTGAATGACATTACTCTACATAGGCCTATTTCAATCTTATCTGCCCCCAGCAAAATTTTTGAAACGATACTATGTGATAATTTACTCAGCAGATGAAGCATATGATTTGCGATCAACAGCATGGTTTTATCCCGGGTAGGAGTGTGGTCACCAATTGAAGTACTTTCCTCGACTCAATAGCAAAAAACTTTGATGGTGGGTACCAGACTGATGTCATTTATACAGGCTTTCAAAAGGCATTTGCCAAGGTAGACCGCAACATTCTTTTAATAAAACTGCAGTCACTTGGCTTCTCTTGTGAGTTAATATAGCTATTGAGGACATACCTTCTGAATTGAGTACAGAACGTATACTTCAGAGGAGCAATTTACAAATTATATATATATGTAAATTAATCACGAAGTTCAAAATAATCACGTATAATTAGATACTCTTGCTGGAGTATCGAATAATATGACGATTACACGCGTTATAAAATGCACTTTTTGAAAGTATAACCGCACGGATTACAGTCTTAACTAATAATGCTATCGTTACCTTTATAATACGAATTTTCGCATGCCGGTCGCGATAGAAGACTGACCATCTGATAAGGAAGCGGCATACCGACAGGTTTGAACCTATTTGTGAATAATCGAGCTTCACTCGATTATTCGTGAAATTTACTCCGTGAATTTTACATCCCCCCCCACTGGAGAGGAGAGCCGGGGGTGTACACCTAAATCGTCAGTGAGAGCTGCAAAACTATACATCGATGCCACAGTCCCGTCTGTTACCAGACAACGTGCTCGATTCGGTGCATCAGGAAGTGGGACCTACCACTTCCACAAGACTATTGTGGCGTGATCAACATACGCAGAGAACAACCCCCACACGTACGTATGCTAATCGCTTTCGCCTTTGGTGAATGGTGTCACTCACTCCAATGTATGGCATACTGCTCAGACACCTGCGACTCGGATTTACAAGATTAAACAATGAACTACTTGGACGTCCATGTCCGTTTGTTAGTCTGAGTTTTTGCGCTCTCATTGAGTTTTAGGGTCTTTCGCACTTTTCGCACAGATGAACTTGGATATGTGATAAAGCCGGTTTTGGCGATCAGTCGTTCCACAGGCTACCCTATATACTGTTTTTGATACTTTTTCGATGATTGGGAACGGGCCGATTCGAATTTGATCAAGTTTATGTCTATTTAGCATGTTTCCATTTTCTACATATACTAGATCTCCGATTTTAAGCTGTTTATTTATTTTATTTTGATCATATTTTGTTTTATTTACTTGGTGATTTTTTAATGTATTATTATATGCTTTTAATCTATCCAAGTTTAAATCTTCAGTTTTTCTTAGTTCGGAAGGTATTATGTCTATACTCTTTCCGTTTAAGAGGTATTCGGGGGCGTAGTTAGTTACTGAGTGTATCGTTTTGTTATATTCATCGGTGCACTGTCTTGCTATAGTTGTCCAGGCTTTGTTATTGTCATCCTCGTTCATTCGACAGCGGATCCTATTTATAAGTGTCTGGTTGAGACGTTCATTAAGGCCGTTTGAGAATGCTGAATCTACTGCAGTAAAAATATGTACGATATTATTGTTTGATAGATATTTCTGCAGATCATCGGACGTGAGGCCCCCAAATTGATCTGTGAGGAGGGTTTTTATTTTATTTTTATCGTGTACTGATTGTATTAATTTTATAAAGTCCTCCGTATTTTGAGATTTTGAAGTCGAAATGAACGCGTAACGGGTGAAATGGTCAACTAATAAATGTAGGTAACGTTTTGTGGAACGCCGACCGCCGAAACCTCCTATTGAGTCCAGAGACATAATTTGAAAGGGTTCTGTAGGCGGTCCTAAGTGTCCTAACAGACCGAATTTCTTTCCTTTACGTGTTTTGTTTTTTATACACGTTTCGCATTCCGATGTTATTTTTTTAATGATTTTGTACATATTTTTGGCAGAATAATGCGGTGTAATTGTTCGAATTAGGGCGTCTGTGCCTATGTGGCCAAGTTCCTTATGGGCTCTTTCCACTAATGTTCTAATTCCCTGTTCACTTAATACTATTTGCTTTTTATTATTTCTATGTTTATAAATGATTCCGCTTTCGTTTATCATATCTTCATCCTGTTGGATGTCTCTTTGATCGTTTATTATTTCTGCTATTTTTAGAAAATTTACCGTGCTGATTACTTCGTTTTGCATATTTGACTCTGCATTAAGGACAGGGTTCCTTGATAAGCAATCTGCCTCCTGGTTATTTTTTCCTGGTCTGTATATTATATTGAAATCGAATTGAGCTAAGAAGTTCATCATGTCCCCAAGTTCTTCATCTGTGCGTACGCTAACCCCTAAATTTTCGAGTGGTTTATGGTCAGAGTATACTACGAAGTGCTTTCCTATAAGCCAAAATTGCCAAAACTTTATGGCTTCTTTAACTGCGAGGCATTCGAGGAAGACTGCTTTTTTCTTTCTCTGGCCCTCAGTCAGTTTTTTTGAAAAATATGCCACTGGCTTTATTAATCCGTCGTCCTGCGGTTGTTTTAATACTGCACCAATGCCTTCGATGCTAGCGTCAGTATATATTTGTATTGGTTTTTCTCTATCAAAGATGGCTAACACGGGTTCGGAGCTTAAGTATTGTTTTATGGTTTCAAACGATTTTTGGCATTCATCTGACCATACGAATTCTACGTTTTTGCGAAGCAAATGATGGAACGGTTCAAGGATTTTTACAGCGTCCTTAATATATTTATGATAAAAATTTATCTTACCTAGTAATTGTCGTATATTTTTTTTTGTTTTTGGTGTGGGGAAGTCTCGTATTGAGATTATATTATCATACATAGGTTTTATTTTATTTTTTTCGAGTTCGTGTCCTAAATATTTTACTTTATTTTTAGCAAAAGAACACTTCAAAAATTTTATTTTAAATCCTCATTTTTTATTGCATGGAAGACTTTGCTTACATGAATAATGTGTTCATCAAATGATTTTGAGAATATTAGTATATCATCGATATAATTGACACAAAAATCTGTGAGTTTGTTCTTTTTGATAATGCCAGAAAGGATCCTCTGGTACACTGGGGAAGCGATCTTGATACCGAAAGGCATACACTTCCATTGCCAGTGTCCTTCTTGAGTAATAAATCCGGTCTTATATCTGTCCTTTTGCCTCACCGGTATCGACCAAAATGCCGAGTTGATGTCGAGTGCGGTATACCACTCACAGTTCTTTGTTTTAACAATTATATCTTCGATAGTGGGGAAAGGGAAAGTTTCGGGGACGATAAGTTTATTTAATGCTCTGAAATCACAGCACATTCGATTTTTTTCGCCGTCCGATTTTCTGAAGGCCATAGTTACAGGGCAGCGAAGGGCGAACACGACTCCTCGATTAGTCCTACCTTCAGTAACTCAGAAACTTGATTTTGAATTTCGATCTGGTCATCAGCTGAACATTTGTATGGTTTTTGGGCAACAAATTTATTTTCAAGTAGTTTAATGTGCGCCTCCTGTTCAGTGAATGTCCCTACATCGTATCTGTTTTTAGCAAATAATGTTTCATTTTCAGTTATTAGCTTTTCGATACTGTTTTTTTGTTCCTTAGATAAATTTCCTGTTTCACTTTGAAATTTTTCGATAGGCATTGCCTCATTCCAGTTTACTCGTATTATGTTATTTTCTTTATTCTTATCAAATTTGGTATTGATTTCATTAGTACATGTATCCGGAGCTTTTAGTTGCACCACTTCTTTTTTTTTAGAGTCATCATTATTAATTTTTTTTGTTTGTGTGATATTTAACTTGTAATCCAAGTTTAATCGGAAAATCTTAATACAGTCTAAACCGAGAAGAACATCGTATTCGAAAGTACTATCTTTTATAACGAAAAACCATACGCTGGTTTCAATATTTATAATTTTTTGTTTCAGCTTAATTACTCCTGTAAGGAGCCGTACTCCACCCATCGTTCTACAAGTATGCGGTTTCAGAGGTACTATATTACTTTTCATACATTTTACAAAATTATAGTTTATCATGGATATATTTGCTCCGGGGTCATACAGAGCCCTAGCGGAACGTTCCTCTACCCATACTTGTATTTCGATGAGAGGAGTTAGTTTTAGTTTTTTTGGTCTGGAACTGTTTCGTTTATCACATCTTGCAATTCAATGTTGTTTGCAACACGGATGTTTTTATTTCCTGTCGTTTTTGAGATCGACGCTGATTTGTGACCTAGTCTGTTATCGGGGTTATCGGGGTTGTTCCAGCATTTGGCTTCGGGATGCATCATATTTGATTTTCCTAATTTTTCACAAAATGAGCAAGGCTTATGCTTTTTGAAGAACGGCTTTCTATCTCCCAGATTTTGCAACTTTCCCCTATTGTTGAATTTATTTGTTAAATTTTCGAGAGATCCTAAAGCCGCCATTAAGTCCCCTTGCGTTTCGATCTCTGATCGATTCAACCGCTCCCTTATATTTGGTGGTAGTCCTATTACAGTTAAATTTACGCGAGCGAGACTAGGCAAAGATGGTTCGGCATCGAGTAATAGACTGATTTTTCGCAACGCATAATCGGTCAGGGGACCTACTTCATACTTATAGTTATACGCATACACCAATTCGGACCATCCTTTTGTATCAAAAGTTTCGATAAAATTCTGTTTCCACGCATCCCATGCTCTTTCTAGACCAATTATGCGAAGACTTATTTGATACCAGTCATTTGCCGGACCATCTAGAAAAAGACGTAAGGCTTCTGCAAAACGGTTTTCGGGCAATGTCATGCGTGTGGCTTCCTTCTCGAACATATTGATCCACTGAGTAGCGTTCTGTTTCTTGTCGGTAAACTTGATGCAAACCATTTCTTTTGTTAGCGAGGTGAAACTTGTAGTTTTAGGCGAGGATTGGTCAGCACTGATGTTAACTTGGGTAAGCGGTGGAGGAATTTCGTCCAGAAGCATCTCCCGGAAAATGACATTTCCGTCATTGTCCACATAAATTGGCCTGGTGTCCTGGTCAAGGGTCACTTTTACCTTACGCGATTTTCCGCGTTTGTCGAGTTGCCTCAGGGCCTGATTTATCGTAGCGTTCTTGCATAATTCAGGGTGAAACGCATGCGGTTGCGATTCCAACGGAAAAGAATAAATTGTCGGTTCACCGATTACCTGTATGGTTTTCAAGTACTTAACGTTGGTTTTCGGATCAGTTGGTGATGCTTCACATGAGATAACGAATTGAACTTTGAGAGACATTTTCTTTTGGCACTTCGCACGCGCGAAATACGTAATTATTCGATATGTAAATTAATCACGAAGTTCAAAATAATCACGTATAATTAGATACTCTTGCTGGAGTATCGAATAATATGACGATTACACGCGTTATAAAATGCACTTTTTGAAAGTATAACCGCACGGATTACAGTCTTAACTAATAATGCTATCGTTACCTTTATAATACGAATTTTCGCATGCCGGTCGCGATAGAAGACTGACCATCTGATAAGGAAGCGGCATACCGACAGGTTTGAACCTATTTGTGAATAATCGAGCTTCACTCGATTATTCGTGAATTTTACATATATAGGTATTCTGGGGTCTCATCTCGGTTCACTCCTTTTTGATTTATTTATTAATGATCTCCCCTTCAAGTTAAGGAACTGCCTCGTCGTTCTTTATGCTGACGAATTGAAGCTTTATAAATTAATTAAAGATAGTGCTGATTCCATGAAGCTCCAAGATGACCTTAACATTCTCGCTGCTTGGTGTCAAAAAAAAAATAACCTGCCTCTTAACTTAAAAAAATGTTGCCAAATAACCTTCACTAAAAAACAAAACCCCATAGCTTTGCAATATACCATAAGAGGACATCCACTGGAAAGCAAATTGGAAATTAGGGACCTGGGTGTCATTCTTGACTCTAAATTGTTATTTATTCCTCACTTCAATCATGTACGTAATAAAATCTGCAAGATCCATACTCGGCTTTCTCTACAGAAATCCAATCATTATGTAAAATTGATACCATATTAATTCCATATTCCTCGTTAGTAAGGTCCAGACTAGAATTTGGATCCATCATTTTAGAATTTGGATCCATCATTTGGTACATTGAATAAAAAAAAAAAACTATCAACAAATTGAAAAAGTTGAAGAAAAATTTTTACGATACATATATAGAAAACAATTTCAGTATTATCCAAATGACCTTACTTATGAGGAGTTACTTGAGGGCTAACAACTCCAGTCTTTGGAAACTCGACGGAAGGCAGCCTCAATTCTGTTTATAAACGACATCCTAATCTCGCATATACAGGATTCACACTTATTGGGCAAGATACAAATCAGTATTCTTCGAGCTGCCAGTCGCTTTCCCAACGTTTTTTACCTCCCACCTTCTAGAACGGAAACTCATAGAAATTCCCCTATAGTGAAAGGATTGATGTATTGCAATAAACTTATCAGAAAGCACCCAAGCATAGACCTGGTAGATCCCAAGGTAGGGGGGGGGACATTGAAAAGAATATTGCGGGAACTGAGATAAATATGTGGTGAATAATATAGCTGGAATCATCAGTGTGCTTGAATGGCGTGTGTTTGGAATGGTTGCCTGTGTACATGGAAAAACGATAGTATGTGTGCTTGTGGGTATACCTGTGTGTACGGGAGGAGTGTACGTGGAAGTATATGCTTGTGTGGCCCTCGTCGGTAATACGTAGTTTTCTGTTCTTTTTCCCCCTTTTCTTTGTGTGTGTGTTTTTTTTTGTTACCGGATGTAACATTGTGGCTCCCCGGCCAAAAACCTGAGTATTACCTGTCGGAAGGAGAGAGTAAAATGTATAAAATGAATAAATTAAAAAAAAATTGATTAATTATAAAGTCACCTAATAACATTTTTCAATATCGATTGTAGTTTCCAAAATTTTTCAAAAAAAAAAAAATGTCAAGGGGCTCTTGACACATACAGAAAATTTACCACAAAAGAGGGGCGATTTTCAGAAGTTAAATCGCCATCCACAATTTTGAGCAAAATCCCATCTATCACCTTTTTTTTTCTTTCATTTCTTTTTTTTTTTTTTAATTGTATTTTGTGTCTTAAATTCGTCTATACTACACGTGAGTCGTGTGAAATGTGAAGTTGAACATCGATGGTGCTTCTGTGTTAACTGATGGTCATTACCTGACAACAAGTGAATTTCTATAATGTAGGTCACCGTGTATAACAGCGACAACGAAATTAGGTTACCACATTTTCCCCCGGTGTTGGTGCTCGATAGCGACTGACTGTTTTTTGGGGGAGCTGTGCGCCACACCGTATTCCTGATTGCGGCTCCGAAAAAGGGAAATGAATGTTCGGCGGCTTGTTCGTCGGAACGGCAATATTTTTTTCTTTTTTCCCCCTACTTTTTTTTCTTTTTCTTTTTGGAATCGCGTTAATTCATCGCCGGCCCCGCGTTGTACGACGACGGGGCCATTTTCGGAACCCTGTGTCCGAATTCGAGTCCGCACGAGTTGGAAAATAATATCAAAATAATATCGTGCGGTGTCCAGTCGTCGGCTTTTCGCGGAACCGAATCGTGTTTCGGTCTTCGAGCCGGAGCGGAGAGAAAAATTTCAGAAACGAAAGCCTCGTAAATTACGTTAAAAGCTTCTGCGCGATTAACGGAGGGGATAAAATGGATGGCGGGCCGGTGCCGGTGCCGCCGCCGTCGCCGCCGGTCGGTTCTGCTTGATTAAGTGACCTACTGCGATTTGGTCCGAACGCGACGAACGTAATTTTAATCGTCGACGGGTGGTAATTACGCGGTGAAAGTGTTTCGCGTTTACAACGCTTCGTTTTTCAACGACCACAGCGGATAGAATAATTTCGTTGTTACGTGAATTCGACCGACGACGACGACGACGGCGACGGCCATCGCAGTCGCGGTTTTCGCAATTTCGACTTTTCTACACATTCAGATACATACGTACAAACCTATATACATAGGTCAGCTTGATGCCCATAATAAGGGAAAGCCCCCTCCCCCACTCAAGAAAAGGGAAAACTCATTTGATACTTGCCAGCCCCTCCCCCGCACGCTTGTTAAGCTATATGCGTGTGCTAAAGCGGTGCGGATATTGTGGGTTTTGTACGAGAGGGAAATGTTTCGTCCGGACCGCAGCGAGGGAATTCGAAATCAAAAGACGGAGTGACTAGAAAAAGCTCATGTATTGATCGATAGAAAAGCCAGATCTTCAGAGTGCAAAACGAAATACCATAGATTATAATCCGGGAAACGGAGGTTCAGTTTCTTGGTTTATTCCCCTGGTGGCGTGGATTGATACTAATGAAGTGTTGTATGTGTAGTAGTATAAAGTGTACGTAATTTTGACATTGTGGTTGAGCATAACGCTATTGATTATAAATAATCATTTTCGAGGACAGAAACTTTTTTTTTATACTACTTGATCAGAAAGGCAATGTTTACGTTAGTGTTTTATGGGCGACAAGAAACGCCTACCATTCATGCATCAAGTGCTAACGAAACCTGCGTGTAAAGTAAACGTCCCTCAATGTAAAGCGTTTTTACATGAAAAGATTGTTGGCCAGTAATTTCATATCAGGGAATCAAACGCGCGTCCATTGAAACATTTGATTGAAATGTAGCGATTGTCTCTAACCACTTGGCCACAGAGCAAATCACTAAACAGCGACTTAAGAACGCATTTAAATATTCACAACATAGTACAGCTGTTACTGTTGAGGTCTGGTTGGCCAGTTGGATAGCGCGCTGGACTCGGAATCCGGAGGTGCCGGGTTCGAGCCCACGTAGCAACTCGCTACATTTCGACCTAGGCCGATTTTTTGGCAAGATGAGAAGAGAGCTAAGGCAGCCCTAACAGCCTCCCCAACGTCTTTGAAGTAATGCTCGAAAGGGCGGATTCCAGGGCTTGGGTTGAGAGTAAATTAGAAAAGAGAGTTGTTACCCGTCGTTACGTTTTTGCTAGGCACTACCTGTGTATGCTGCTTGTGCACGTGAACAAACTGAAGACAAGACTGTGATACTGTACTTCGTAGTAATTAACTGAGCAAATTAAATTTTTGAATTAATTATGCACACAAAAATCACCTGTCTATAGTTTAAATATATAAATAGATTAAAAAATATATAGAGAGACCATGTCAGCGAAAACCATTGTCGCTTCTGATCAAGTAGTATAAAAAATATCTTCTCCAACAAGAGCCAAAAGTGAGTTTACATGACTCGGGAATTGCTCACTCGCTACACTCATTTGCAAACTTTCCCTCGCCATGTAAACACTCACTTTTGACTCTTGATGTGTAATATACTATTTTAGTGTACAGTTACATCAGTATAGTAATTTGCTAAGTCTTACGTCTTCACCTTACTCATATAATTCTTTTTTTTTTAATCGAATTTTTCCCGTGAGCGCAATGCTTTACAATTGTACCAACAATCCACACTGCTAGATAGCGCTTTTCTCGCGACCAAAAGCGCACAATGTATTTTAAATGGACGTTGCCGGTATTGTAATCTATATGGTATTTGGCGACACATAAACCGTACTTGACTTTTATTGAATAATTGAACTGAACTTTAAGCGCCCCATACACTATAGGATGGCCGGCAGGTATTGGCCGGACAGCTCATCGAAATCGCCCACACACTTATCAGTTAACCGGAAGGCCGCCGACGTGAGGTCATACTGATAAGCATCCCATACACTATACGATGCCCGGCAGGCTGTTGCCTCAACAGGTGGCCGTAGGTTCACCATCCTAGGCCAACATACACTATCCGGCAACCACCTGCAGGCAGATGTACTGAACTGAGGATGTTTACCTGAAGGGGCCACACACCGTGCGGTGAGTGCCTGCAGGCAGCCTTTCAGTCGGTAAGGATTCAGGCGAAAGAAATTCCAACAATGCAACTAGTGAAATGGCCTCACAACGCCTGTGCGGTGCCAGATACAATTCGTCGAACGCAGGTCACACGCCCGCAGGCGAACTGATAGTGTGTGGCAGGTGGTCCTACGATCAAGACCAGACAGGCACACGAACGTCGTCTTATCGTTCGTCCGTTCGTCACCTCCTAGAGGTCCACACACTATCAGTCCGCATGACCTTACGTCGGCGGCCTTCCAGTTAACTGATGCGTGTGTGGGCGATTTTGATGAGCTGTCCGGCCAATACCTGCCGGCCATCGTATAGTGTATGGGGGCGCTATTGTGTGTGGATGTCTGGGAGGTGACGAACGGACGAACGATAAAGCGCCCCATACACTGTACGATGGCCGGCAGGTATTGGCCGGACAGCTCATCGAAATCGCCCACACACTTAAGCGCTCCATACACTATATGATGGCCGGCAGGTATTGGCCGGACAGCTCATCGAAATCGCTCACACACTTATCAGTTAACTGGAAGGCCGCCGACGTGAGGTCATGCGGACTGATAGTGTATATCGGGCGAAAGGGGAACTCATCTGTTAGCGTCGCGTGCTGTCACAAAATTGATACATACAGTGTGGGGATTGTGCCACTTTTTCCACTAAAAGTCATTTTCTTCCTAGATACCCACTTTTCACCACTATTTTGAATTATGGACCACTTTTGCCTCTTGTTTACCGCACTTGTCTGAAAATTCATCGCCCTTTGTGCAGTAAAAATATCGTATGCCACTTATGGAAATAAGTGAAAAATGACGCCTCCTGCGATTTACTTCACTCGGCTTCACTTCGTTTCGCAAAATTTTCGTACTCAAATGTCATTTTTTAAATTTTTTTGTTTTTTCTATGCCAGTTACATGATGTACATTTTTATCAATTCTAGTGCAAAATTTTTCTCGTAATCCTTTCATGCTGTCTTAAAAAAACAAGTAGTCGCTCTGTAAAAGGATATTCAAAGCTTTGTTCAAGATTCACTCAAGATTTTTATCATTGCTCCAGATGACTTTTGGTTACATTAGTTAATAATTCTTTGAAGCTTTAAAACTAGCGGGCTTCTTTGAAACTCCCTCGTTCGGACTTGTTTATCCGCTACGCGTTTATTATTTCAATTTTTTTCTTTGGGAAGAACAGTTGCCTCTACTGACTCCCCCGTGTATCCATGTCTGATACTCCGTACTTGTCGGTGTTCTCGCTCGTGTGCTAGGCTACGGGAAGAGTCGCCAAGGGACATATTATATGAGCATTCTTGAAACTTCAGAACATAATTATCTAATAAGCGGATTCATTTCTCTAATGTCTGTATTACAGATGTGCAGCATAAGCCTCCGTTACCGATTTTGGAGGTTACATGAAAGTAAGAATTTGGAAAAATAATTTTATAGCTCAGCTATGTACCCTAGGTTAATCCAACCGAAACAGTCCGACTTACTGCCTAGCTCATGTTCGCCCGAGGTTGGGCATTGTCTTAAGTTTTCATTTTCTGTCAGTACTATTGAGGCTTCAAATTTCATACATTCTCCTAAGGATGAAGTATATTTGTAATTAGGAACTTTCGAGCCCTTCATTCACTTGGGCGTAAGTTTGAGTCAAATCATAAATTCGGACATTAGTCTGTTGTCTGCTATTGTGCATTCGACTAGCAAATGGCCTGTTACTCCATGAGTAGAATGGTCCTTAATTCTAAAGTTTTCTCGGATTTGCCCTCCGTCTTCCTGAAGTTGTTGAAAGTGACTCACAAATAATCTCCAGAATAATGTTGACCAGTGCCCAAAGGGGTCAAAGTTCAGCTTTTTTGATCGGCACTGGTTATGAAGAGCATCGGATTCCAGAAAATATAAAAGTGCATTGCTTTCGACAAAACTCGGTTGAGCATTGATTGAGGTGACGTTTCTTCAGAATCCCGTGCCGATTGCGATTCGTAGGAAAACGAGCGAGCCATCGGGGTCAGCTTTAATCGAGTTTCAAGGTATTCGCTCCGTTGATGAAGATTGTTTCTCGAAACTGATTTTTACGACCGCACGTGCATCATTTGCACGAAGATAGGTAATGCCGATGAAGTGCTCAGTGTGGTATGAGTTGGGAGTAATCTGCTGCGAGCTCAGCACAGCCACACTCGTGTCCGCTTAAGACTATTGCAAACCTGTTGAAGTATTTTAAGAGACGTTTTAGATTTGTTGTACACTTTTGAAAATTGTGGAACCTTCTTCCAAACTCACTCAAGACACTTCTTTTTTTTTTACATGTTACGTATCTAAGACTCTTTTTGACTCGTTTCAGATTTTTTTTTTTGAGACTGCTTAGGCTTTTCTAAACTTATTTAAGGCTTCACGACTTCTTTAATACTGCTCTACATAGGTCTTGGACTATCACTAAGGCTCTTCCGGACTCGATTTACTCGAATTTACAATAGTCTCCGGGCTACATGAGATTCTTATTGAGGTCTGGTTGGCCGAGTGGATACCGCGTTGGTCTCAGAATTCGGAGGTCCCGCGTTCGAGCCCACGTAGCAACTCGCCAGAATTTTCAACCTAGGCCGGTTTTTCGGCCAGAAGGGAAGAGGGCTAAGATAGCCCTAACGCCTCCCCGACGTCTCTGAAGTAATGCTCGAAAGGGCGGATTCCAGGACTCGGGTGGAGAGCAAATTAGAAAAAGGGACACGAGATTCTTCCGGACTTCCGGTTCTGTTAGATGTGACCCTCGATTTCCTGAATGTTCATCAAATTGGCCGGAAAGGTTTGAGTCTATTCCAGGAAGATACTTGAGGAACCAGTGGTAAATCTAGGATTTCGTTTTAGTAGGGGCTAAACATGAAAAATTCCTGGAAATTATGAAATCCCTTTAAAATCCTTTCACTTCTTCGAGCCGTTAAAATTTCTTGAGGGCTGATACAGCGTATGTCCTCACCTGGATGTTTTCAGGTATTCTAACGCGAATCCTTGTGCGGGGCGTACTTTAGCTACCCTTAATGCCGCCGCTGTTCTAGTGGGTGATCCGGAGGGAAATCAGTGTTACCATTGGGTGTCTCTTGAATAGTGCTATATGGAATCATGTTCAACCCAAAACCGCCAAAAATGGATTTACATTCAGTAAATAAGGAGCTGTATAGGGATGTACCTCCCCCGTCTCCAAGGGATTGGTAAAATTAAAAAGCTGGGTAAGGACTAACATTCTTGACGTGAGCCTTTGTACGTAAACCCTGTGCCGGTGTAACCTAGAGCAATGGTGTGGTGGGACGTATGGCGATGCACGTATGCCAAAGTGGCCCCTATGATACCGCACCCCAGCCCCTGAAACTACCCTTTCGAGTATCGCATCAGTGGCCGGAGAGATGCTTTGAGGCCGGGCCCGAGCCTCCATTTCGCCATCGCCGCAACCGGTGCGCGCGTCTTGCAAAGGCCATCATGTGGTTCCCTACTGACCGAGGTTCGCGCTCCCCGAGCACTCGCCTGGAATTCAGGTCCCCCACAGCCGGACGCGCTTCTTCTTCACTCGCCCCTCACCTTCTCGTCTTCGTCCGTGTGATAACGCAGACAGGTGGTGACGACGGGGGAGCCCTGCCGGAGGGTCCGCAGCGCAACTGCAGCAGCTCTCCTAGGATGGTACAGAGTTGGCCTGTTCGATGGTCTGGGCTGAGCTTGGTTCGTCACCAGCCCTCTGCCTCGACCACTTCTTCTGCATCTTCCTCTTCATGATGGCCGAGAGAAAGGCCGACACTCGATTCCAATTGCTCCATCTCCGGAACCAGGGTATCCGGCGCGAGACGGCTGATCGCGCCGTCGTCTTCAACGCTTCTGCCGCCGGGATCGATCGCTGTTGTGGCCGCCCCGCGCCTCTCCTGCTCACAGGCCTCACACTCGGACAGGGTGTGCTAAGATGTGTCCTCCGCCTCTCGATCACAGTGCGCGCACACGGGGCTCGGCGCTATCGCCATCCGATGTAGGTACGTGCCGAAGCACCCGTGGCTGCTCAGGACTTGGGTCAAGTGGAAGCTGCGTTCTACGGTATCGTGAGCTGTAATTAGGTTAGGAAGCTGAAATTTTAACGTGTTGTCCGTAAAAATGGAAGTAAAATTGAGTTTTTAGATGGTCCTAATCGAACCCTTGGGGGGGGGGGGTCACTGTATGTTGTTGAATCTTCTCAATTTCTTTTTTCTGTATGAGGCGTACGAATGTAGCTATGAGTGAAATACCAATTTATGCTTGCTGTGGTACCCTCTGCCGAATCCATCTCACCCCAAATTGCTTCGGACTAGTGATTTGTTACGACGCGGGGGGGGGGGCACCCAACAACTATACTAAGTTGAAACTTCATGAACTAACGCACGATTCAAACCGACTTTGCCTGGTCTAATACGAGCACCAAGTGCTGCCGTTCGATAATACGAATAGTTCTACTCTGTTTGCAAATTCGTTCCAGCAGCTCACCGCCGCCGTCGTCTTTCGTCAACTCTCGTCAATGCAGTGCACGGGGCGAACTCAAAACCATTATTATTATACAAATTGAATGAAGAAGAAATTGAAATACAAAACGTATAAATACAGCATATGTACGCCCGATTAGAACATTGGTACAGCGCAAATTTTTGGTAATTGACACGACTCGACTCTCTTTCTGATTAATTACGCCCTTGATTCGTGTTGACATTGAAGTTGTATAGCGTCAGTTTTTTTTTCTCTCTCTCTCACATGATTCGTTACAACGCGAAGCTGGCTAATTTCGATTCTCTCCGGTGTATCGGATCACAGGGCATCATGTCGTACCTACAACACTTGCTGTGAGTTTATACGAGAATATTTCGACAGAAAACTCGAATATCGCTAACAGGTAACTTCATAAATGTGTACCGCGCATATTGACGAGAGAAACTAGGTCATTCAACAAAACAAAGTGGAAAAAAGGTCTAGGTCAGACTCGGTAACGCTCCCTTTTCAGATTTTTTTGGTCTGCTTGCTCCCTCGACCATTTGAAAACTCAAATTATGACGATCCTTTTGATGGAACCGGAAGTGGAGGATAGAGATCAGTTTTTTGTATTTTGGATGAAAACCGAGTAGCTGAGGGCAAAACTAGCTCAGTGATGAATTGTGCTCCTCGAGAATCCAGACAGAATGAGACCACGCAATATATGTTTACTTCAACCGGGAACAAGGTGGGAGGATCAGTGTTGATCCAAGGAAATGATACCTTATTCGGGAAATTTTAGCTTTCAGTCGGAAAAAGGAAGTAGTTATGACCAGGGAGCGGATTTATATGAAATCGTACTTATATCTTTCCATGTTGAGTGAATATTTTGCTCCAAAAAACATGTTTTTACATATTTAGATCACTTTTAGTACATATTTCACGAATTTAACCCATATTTATCGGATTTATCTCATTTTTTATGCTCATACTTCTTCAATTCTCAATTACCAACACTGACAAAAAGTGAAAAAATTTGGAATTACCTAGATACTACTAGCGCTCCGTGTGTAGTTTTGTGCTTACTAATTGATCAACACACATGTGGTTTGGCTACATGGCTGATACATTCTGACTCTAGACAGCGTTCAATTATGACAATAGACCATTTTTGATAAGGTTGATAATTGATAATTAATAATTGATATTTCAGTTTGAATAATTTAATTAATTATTATCTGAATGAATTAAAAACAAAATGACGTACAAATGCCGAAAATAGGTCAAGCTCTTCGAATCCTGTGAAATGACACCCATATTACGATTGCGTGCATTTTTGCGCATATTTCGTCTTTTTTAGCGCATATAAATTCGCTCCCTGGTTGTGACTTCTTTGAATTTTTAATTTTTTGCTTGTCTTCAGAAATTTTATAACTGAGTCGTTGAAGTTGTTATTTAAAACGAAAAACGTCGTACGGAAATCCCGAAACCCAACCAAGAAAATAAATGAACCGAAGAGCTGCTGTATTTTGCCAGTCAGCTGTAATTCATAAATCATAAAGTTCTAGTAGTTATGTTCCATGTTTACACCCCTCCCCCCATCCCAACCAAACACGTTTTTCGCGTCAGCCTTCAGAATGTGGTGGTTCAAAATAGCCCTTTCTAGGCTTCACGGGGAGCGTAACGACCACTTGTCCCTCATTCCCCTCCAAGATTCAGGTCTGATTCTTCTACTCAGATGTACTTTGAAGCAATTTTCAGTACTCAGGAGTGATTACCAACAGGAATATGCCCATGGAGAGGGAGACTCCCGCAAACTTATTCCAGGCTATGCAAATTTACTAAAATGGACCCTCAGTGATTAAAATCAAGTACCCAGTCGATAGAATATTGAAAGCGTTGCCCTTTTTTTTTCTCTCCTTGGATTTTAGATATATTTGTGAGTAGTGGCAAAATCGGATCGCAGCTGGCAAAATTTCCCAAGGGTTGACCTCTTCTCTATGGTGGAGCGTAAGGCGATGCACGCATGCCCAATTGGCTCCCCAGACACCGCCCCTCGCCATTCGCAACCCGGAAACTACCATCTCTAGCATATCGTCGGGTTGCTGGTGCGGACGTATTGAGGCTGGCCCGAGCCCCCATTTCGTCGACCGTGTCGGTGCGCGCTGTCCTCAAGGGCCACTACGGCGCACCCTACTGACCGAGGGAACCGCCATTGTCGCGACGACGACCTGGAATTCGGGTGCACCGCAGACGGACGCGCTGCCGTTGCTCCAACCCTTCACCTCCTCGTCTGGGTGCGTGTGTCGACGCAGGAAGGTGGTGACGGCGGGTGAGCTTCTCTTCTTCAGGATGGTACAGGATCGATAGTGTGGGCCGAGCTTTCTCCGTCGGCCCTCTGCCTCGACCACTCTGCCTGCATCTTCCTCTTCATGATGGCCGAGACAAAGGCCGACACCCGGTTCCAACTGCTGCCGCTCTTCATCATCTCCGGAACCAGGGTGTCCGGCGCGAGACGGCTGATGTCGTCGTCTTCTTCCTTTTCTTCGTCGTCTTCTTCATCCGGCTCATCGCGTGGTGTTGAAACCGTCCCGCGCCTCTCATGCTTCCAGGCCTCACACTCGAACAGGGTGTGCCAGGGTGTGTCTTCCGCCCCTCGATCGCAGTGCGTGCACACGGGGCTCGGCGCTATCGCCATCCGGTGTAGGTACGTGCCGAAGCACCCGTGGCCGCTCAGGACTTGGGTAAGGTGGAAGTTCAGCGCTCCGTGCACTCTTCCTACCCATCCATCGAGGTCGCGTATCAGCGCTCGGGTCCACTCGCCCTTGGACGAATGGGCGAGCGCGTCCTTCCACTTCCGAAGCGTGTCCTGCTGGATGATTCGCTTGACCCGAAGTGCTTCTCTTCTCGTCTTCGTTTTCTTCTTCGCACCGTATACCTCCGCTATTTCGCCGACCTTGAGTTCGATCGGCGGTATACGCGCTAACACGCCTACTGCCTCCGAAGAAACAGTGCGGTATGCACTGACACACCTCATCGCGGCTTTTCGCTGGATCTTCTCCATCTCCACTCTTCTATACGGAATCTTGATGGCGTCGGCGAATACCGGCGCCCCGTATAGGAGGACCGACATCACTACGTTGACGTACAGTCTTCTTCTCTGCTCTTTCGGTCCCCCTAGGTTCGACATCAGACGGGACAGCTGGCCGGCTACTCGATCCGCCTTCTCAGCTGCCCGTCGGAAGTGTTCTCGGAACGACAGCTTCCCGTCGAACCACAGCCCCAGGTACTTCAGGGCTGTACAGGGCGCAATCTCCACACCTTTTAGGACGAAGGTGGGTGGGCTGTACTTGCGGCGCGTTGTAAACAAAACAGCTTCCGTCTTCTGCACCGCCAAGCACAACCCCGCCGACTCGATCCAGCGGGTCAGCGTCTCCAACGCCTGGTTAACCCGTCGCGTGACCTCTGCTGTCGTTTCTGCCTGGCACACCACCAGCGTGTCATCAGCGTAGCAGATCAACTTCACGCCTGGTGGTAGTGCCAGCTTCAGCAATCCGTTGAAGGCGGCGTTCCACAGGGTAGGTCCGAGTACTGATCCCTGAGGAACGCCGCAGGTCATCGCTCTCGTGATTGGACCGGCCACCGACTCCATCTCTATTCGGCGGCCGGTGAAGTAGCTTCTGATGATGCGCACGAGGTAACCAGGTACCCGCGCCAACTCCAACGCCTCTATGATACGCGTATACGGTATCGAGTTGAACGCGTTCTTGATGTCGAGGCTGACTGCCGCGCAGAACTGCCGCTCGCGAATCGCCTTCTCCGCCAACTTCCTTAACTTAAGCGCGGCGTCCGCAGTCGAGCGGCCAGTTCTGAATCCGTACTGACTGCTCGAAATTGTCTTCCGCTTCTCAAAGTGCTCCTCCAACCTATTCGCGATGGTTCGCTCAAACACCTTGCCGACGGTGTCGAGCAGGCAAATAGGCCGGTACGAGGACGGCTGACCATCTGGTTTTCCTGGCTTCTTGATCAAGGCCAGCCGCGCCGCCTTCCATCTGCTCGGAAATGTCCCCTCCTGCAACGCACGGTTGTAGACGTTGGTCAGGAGGGACGGGTCTGCTCGGTGGACCACTTCCCAGACGACGTTGGGGATCAGGTCCGGACCCGGCGCCTTCCTCTTCTTGGTCCGGATCCTGTCAATCGCCTGGTCCACCTCTCCGACACTAAGCAGAGGGAAATCCTCTCGCACCTCGGCAGAAGACGCCGTTAGCGGGGGGCGCTGGGGGAACAGTTCTTGCACTACCTGTTGCAGCACCCCTGGCTCCATTCGGCTCGTCACCGACGGCCCTCCGGCTTTCTTCATCACCACCTTGTATGGCTTGCCGAAGGGATCGTCGTCGGCTTCTTCACATAGCTCCTCCCAAGCCGCCTTCTTGCTTCTTCGTATGGCCGACTTGAGGGTACGACGAGCCTGCTGGTACTGCTGCGAAGCTTCTACCGCGCCTTCGTCGTCTCTTCGTGTTCGTTGGTAACGACGACGAAGCCGGTTACACTCCCTCCGCAGCTCGGCGATGTCGTCGGTCCACCAATAGACTGGTTGTCTCTTGCGCGGCGGACCGACACGGGGCATTGCGCTGTCGCAGGCCGCCGCCACTGTTCGGATGACATTCGCGGCAGCGGCCTCTGCGCTCTCCTCTTCTTCGTCATCCCGACGCTCTCCCGTTCCCCAGGTGAGAGCCAGGAAGCTCGCCTCCAGTCGATCGGCGTCCAGCTTCCTGATCGCCCATCTTCCCAGCTTCTTTGGAGCAGTGACCACGGTATTTCCTTTGTCCAGCGTGAAGGTGATGTACCGGTGGTCACTCCCTGACTCCTCATCCAGCACGGACCAGCCCTTGATCCAGCGGGCCAGTCCTGCTGACGCAAAGGTGACATCGATGACCGACCCCCACCCTTGATGAAATCGGGTAGGAGTGCCGCCCATGTTCGTCGGAACGAGATCCATCCGGGCGGCAAACTCCCCCAGGGCGTATCCTCGAGGGTCGGTCCGGCCGGAGTGCCATTCCGTGGATTTGGCGTTGAAGTCTCCGGCCACGATGACTCTTGACGTCTTCCTCGCGATGCTCTCCTCAAGACAGGCAAGGTAGGCTTCAAACTCCTCTAGTCTTCTGTTCGGGGAGAAGTAGCAGCTGTATACGGTGATTTCTCCAACCTGCACAGCTACATACCCCTCCCCCTCCTCTACCTTGCCCGGAGCAATGGGACAGTCAGGACATATGCCAACGGCTGTCAGTCCAGTACGGTCTCTGTACCATCCTTGAACTTCGCCTACCCTGTAGGGCTCGCTCGCTATCACCAGGTCAACCTGTCTCTCTCCCACCGTGCTCCACAGGAGATCCTGGGCTACTGCACAGTGGTTCAGGTTGACCTGGAGGAAGGAGAGTGGCCTATTCAACGACGTTGACTGCGGCCTCTCCCTCCTAGGGCGCCACCGTCCTGGCATCCTCTACCGCCAAGGACGTGCGTGGAGTCACGCCCCTCCACTCTACTGCACAGTGGGCACTTGGGGGGTTCCTGGCATTCCCGGATCTTGTGACCGGTCCCCCCACATCTATAGCACACGTCGCCCATGCTGGTTGTTGCTGCGCATTTTGCAGCGACGTGGCCTGGTTCGAGGCACTTGTAGCATCGAACCGTCAGCTTTTCCCTCTCGAGCGAGCGCACCCTACAGGTGCTCCACCCCAGCGCTATTTTGCCATGCGCGAGCGCGTCTAGTGCCGCCTGGATCGGCACCTCGACTTTATACGCCAGGGTGCCGCGCGACATGGCCTCCTTCTTCAAGACACGCGCTTCTGGCAGCGCTGCCTCTAACTCCTGCTGGCTCACTGACGGTTCCACGTTCGTCAGGAGCAGGGTGGTGCGGCGCTGCGGTCTTCGTATATCCGCCTCTGCGCCCAGCACTTCTCGCAGCTTCTCAGTGAAGTTAGCTACCGCTGGCTCCTCTCCTTGGAGCTCTAGCAGCATGTCGCCTGCCTGTGTGGCTCGGGTCCTCGTAACTTGGACCCCGTATGCCTTCACATCAATCGCCGCCCGGGCCTTCCGGATTAGGGCCGCGTACTCGATATTTTCGCTCTTGCGCGCGATAACGATCGCCGCTGTACGCGGCCTCCTCTTTCTGAGCAGCTCCTTTTTCCGGGCCTCCCTGCCTTTGGGCAGGGGAACTGGCCTGGGCGGGGCAGCTGGCACCGGCTTCGTCTGGGCCCCCTGGCGGAGTTTGGCTCGCCGCCCGAGGACCTTCGACCACTTTCCGCCTTCCCATCAGTTTCGGAATTAAGGAGGAGCGAATCTGTGCGCTCGTACTCCTTGCGCAGTTGCTCGCGCATCTTTTCGATTTCCTCGCTGACAGGGGTAGTCGCCGGCGCTTTCGAATTCGGCTTCTCCTTTTGCTTCTGTTGCGTATGTTGCTGCTGTTGTTGACTCTTCTGCTGCCGTTGCTGCTCCTGCTGTCTCTGCAGCTGCTGTCGCTTCTTCTCCTGCTGTTTCCGCTGCTGTTCCTGCTGCTGTCGCTGATTTCGCTGCTGCTGGTCCTGTGACGTCTGCTGCTGCTGTTGCGACTGCTGCTGCTGAGGGAACGGCTGGCGCTTCAGCTGTTCGCGGATCTGCTGCAGCTCTTTTTTTAGCGCCCCAATCTCCTGTTCGTGTTGCGCGACCAATACTTTCATTTTAACCTCCAATCCGATGATTTTCTGGTCGCGCAACGTGAGTTCGTCCTTCAGCCGCTTTATCTCTTTCTTCATCTTGCCCCCAGCCATCTTCGGGGACGTCGATGACTTCTTCTTCGACGCCGGGGTCGATGTCTCCCGCTCCGATGACGTGGAGATGATACGTCTTCGTTTCTCTTGTTTGTTGCCCAATAGCGTTGGCAACACTGACAGCGGGGCTTGGGTCGCCGCCAGTGCTGGTACTTCTCCGGTGTTTCCTGCCAATTTGCTCGTTACGTAGGCTGACGATCCAGTGGGGGCAACGGAGCCAACCCCCACAGTACCGGGTACCGGGCTTTCACCGGCCGGCATTATCTCATTCACGGACATCGCTTCATACTTTTCCACCATTAACGCAGGTGGACCACGCCATTTCTACCCTACTGACAGGGGGGTGAGGGAGTGTTGGTGGAGTGGATTGGCGACTGGGTGATGTGGGGGGGGATGGGTGAGGGTGAGTGAGTGACAGAACAGGACCCTTGGATCATACTCCCATAGGGTTGACCTCTTGAACTTCTTTTTAAAATTTATTCTGAGTATTTTAGCTGACAAAATCGGATCTGCATTCCGCAACTTCTTGGTTGATTCCAAAAACGTTCGTTAACTAGAAAATCGGATTTTCTGTTGGAAAATTTTCATTTCTTGTAGGTAAAATTGTGCTTTCTCCACCCACTACCCCCTCTCCTCCATAAAAATCGATTCTGTATTTTCTTAAGTACCGCCGTGATTTCTAGAGGGAAAGAGGGAGCTGAATGTACTTGGAACAACTTCCTTACTTTTGAACCTTATTTCTGAGTATTTGTCACCCCTTGCTCCCCTATCGGAACTACACGTGCCGAATTATTATTTTTTTGTTATTTGGGCTAGTTCACCACTTGACATAACGTAACTTTTCAGGTTTCATTATTTGAAAGTTTTCAAAATCAATATGCTTTGTAGTGTTTTCGAGGTCGCCGAATTGGTGGATATTTATTCGGCTCTATTTTGGAAGATGGAGCACTTATTAGGAGAGGGTTCAAAGTGTAAACGTTCAATAATTACAGTATGTCATTTCCTAGGTTCTAAACTGTGGGTTCTCATTTCTGGTATTTTCATACCTCTTCTGTTGAATGTACCTCTACTGCTTAAGCTATAGTGAGGAGCTGCAAAATCGGTGATGATGTTTCAATTTTGACCCTATGCCTCAGAGTTTTCAATCTGGAGTCAAAAAATATCAAAATGGATTGAGTGACCGAAAAAACTGAAAACAATACCCGTGTTGTAATTGATGACAATTTTGTTGTTTGCCCCTCCTCCCCCACTTTCTCAAAAAAAATGTTCAGCTTGCAATGAAGATAATATTACTGATGAATTCCGTGATCCCAAAAAGCTAAGGAACAATACACATCTTGCAATTTATGAACGTCTTCTGCAATAATTGCTTCAGTTTGAGAATTGAGACCGAACTAATACCAACAGAAAATTCAGCGAACTCGGAAACGCTATAGAATGCGTATTGATTTTGAATTTTTAAGTAAAGAAATTTGTAAAAATTTCATCATAATGAACCCTTAAATGACTTGAATGAATACGAAAAACTAATTGTGTATTTTTGGAGGGGTAGGGATAAGAGAGTGAAGAATATTCCGGGGAGAGGGATACGAACTTTGGGAAGCCCTGCAAAGTGTACTTTGTACTTCTTCTGTTCGAGGAAGCTGGTGAAAGATGAAAATCTCCAAAATTGTACATTTATGCTCCTAAATCCTGGCTTAACGCAAAGCACTGCGAAGGGTTCTACATGGTGGAGCGTATGGGCGATGCACGTCTGCCAGATTGACTCCCCAGACAAGCACCTCTGATCCCAGAAACTCCTTTTTTTAAATTTTTTTATTTATTTATTAAAGATTTTTAATATCCTAGAAGGATTATAATCTTCAATTTATGTATAGTAAATAGGTATACTTTATATACTTATGCTGGTTACGAAGACACGCTGAAGTTGACTCCTTGACCAGAGGGACTTCTTGAGGCTGGCCTGAGCCTCCATTTCGCCTCTCCTTGCTTCGGATTCGCGCTGTCTCTCAAGGCCACTATGGGATTTCCTACTGACCGAGGCTACGCTCACCCAGAGTTGACCTGGAATTCGAGTGGCCCACAGCCGGACTGCGCTTCCCTCCTTCACCCCTCACCTCTTCTTTTTAAGTATGGGTGGTGACGCAGCGAATGAAACTGGTGCGGGTTATTCTGAATCTTCTACTGTTCAATAGTTAATGTTGAATCAAACACTCATTCTGTACTGCTATCATTTTGTCAAGAATTTCAAGGAGCCCATTTTGTCGTTGAGCTATTTATACCCTTAGGTGCTTGACTTGAAAACAAATTGCGAAAGACTGATTTTATGGAACTTGGCACCGTAATTGGGGGAGAAGTCAGGGCCTTCTTTCCTTAGTCAATGGGAAATTTTGAATAAACTTTGGAAAGAAAATCTGTCGTACAAATTATGTTTTGTCTAACTTGAGACTCTTGCAAAGGTGTACAATATGATTTTTTTGTTCTTTTTCGAGCGTCGAGCCAATGTTGACACAGTTTGCTGGCGTTTTCAATGACGTACCCTGTCTGATATTGGAATAATGACCTCGTTTCGTCTCCGTGTGCTCTGCTCGAAGGTTAACACGGCTTCCATATGCAGTGATTTTCGTGGTCACCCCGCAGCACTATACCGTATACGCATGGCGAGAACGACGAGTGCTCGAAATGTAGACTAATTTTTTCTCTGCCAATGTCGTACACCTTATTACTGCTCTCCTGTTATATGCTAATGAGCGAAATTCGTTTTCGAGACTTCACGAAGGCACTCGACGATGTTTTCTTCTTTTTGGATAGAGTTCGTTTTCGGAATACCTCGAAAGTAGCTTAATTGAATTTTAGTATGGGTTTCATTATACAGCCTGCGGCGAATACATAATAAGACAAGTATTTCATTTACGCACAGATTGGAGACAAGACGGATTGATGACTTTCTTGTGGTGTGGAATTCTTCCCAAAGTCGATTGTGTGTCACTGAATTACGATGTTAGTTACGTGATGAATGGTTGTTCTTTTCGTTCCCTAATAACCTCAAGAGAGCTCTTGAACTTTATTCAACAGCTCAGGATTCTGATGGATGAGTGTACGAAAGTGCATCAGGGAGATGGAAGAATTTGGTCTGTACTTATTAACTAGTCCAGTAAAATTGATCGATTCGCAAATCAGTGCTAAAATTCCCGGGAAACTGAAATTTAGTGTAATTGATTAACTGGGCATACTAATTAATGTATACTAAAAATGCACGAGAATTTAAATCGAGCTTCACCTCTTCTTCCCCTGGAAGGGAGATGAGGGTGGTGACGTACTTCTGCCCCCCCCGCCCCCGGATCCCGAATCCGAGAATTTCTGGGTAAAGAATATTGATTTCATTGAGAAATGTTCCAAACAAGAAACTTTCCTCACTCAACTACACCTAAGGAAGGTCCTTTGAAATTTTTTCGTAACCACCTCAGAAATATTGGAAGGAGGTGTGGACTGAAATTGACGCTATGCATTATGAACATAGTTTTGTAGGATGTGATGGTTGCTGAACACATTTCCGGCGATATTTGGACCCAACTTGCAAACTGTGACATCTGCGGGTTTTTCAAGTTTTGCGAGAGGGAGAGTGGGGCAGGCACTTTCCCCGGCATCCAGCATCACGTCGAGATACTTCAACGTCCTCGTCATGGGAATCATTGCGCTTTTATACTCTACTGCGGATGGGGTATCTACCCCTAAGAAGGTTCCTCGCCGCTGTTGGGAAATCTCGAAACAGAAGCATCTCCATCTTGGATATATATCCCCCCCCCTAGTCAGCGGATGACATCGTTTTACAGTATGCTCCAAAGGGGCGGACCAAAGAACCGTATTCTGTGGACAGGCCCGTTCGAGATGTCGAGCGATTCTCTGGAATTGAACCTCCCTAGCGGCAAAATAGCTCCGCACGCTACTGCAGAGACGAAACTTGATTTTCAGTTGGGGGGGTGGAGAGAAGAAAATTTTGCCGACAAATATTTTCTTGAACTATGAAAATCGCCGACAAAGTTTTTTGAAAAATTGAAAATTTGTCGCTTTTTTAAAATAATCAAATAAACAAACAAACGTTCTTAGAAAATGAAAAATTCAAATGAACAATTTCAAAATTCCGACTGCCAAATTATTGAGGGGGGGTGTTTCACCCCGTCTCACCCCACATAGTTTGGTCTTTGCGAATGCAGATTGGAACCGTATCCCCCAAACACTCACATTTGCGCACATGAACATAGCCTAGTCTGGGAGGGTAAGCTGGAGAGGAACACACGACTTCCTCTACATATTAAGGTAGTCGCCCAATTATTGGGGGGAGGGGGTGATGCTTCAACCCTCCTCTAAAGTTTCGACCCTACACTACTGTATAGGTACCCAGGCGCACCGGACGCAGCGACTGCTCTCAGGATCCCCGGCCAAGGGACGTGATCGAATGTCCCCTCAACGTCCAGGGACACAGCGGCCTTGAAGTTGTTCTGTGCCCGTGATCTCAAAATGAGTCCCATCACAGTGCGGACAGCATGCTCCATACTACGATGCTTCCGGAATCTGAACTGCCGCGAATGGATGATGCCTTCTTCAACGGTGTGCTGGGTCGGCTTCGCATTAAGGACCGTCTCCAGAAGCTTCCCGTCTGTATTCAACAACGTAATGGGCCTGTACCCCTCAGGGGTACACATATTACACAAATTATACACAAATTTTTGCCCTCGTTTCCAGACTTCCAACTCAACTGGGGGGCACTAGCATTTGTCCAGCCCCCCCAAACTTTGATCGTTTATAGTGGCGGAAGGGAGCGTACACTAATTCTGGAACCAACGTACACAAATTACACATAAATTTGTCCCCCATTTCCAGGCCTCCGACTCAACTTGGGGGAGGAAAGCTAGAACTTTTCAAGCCCTCCCTTCCGCCCAACTTTGAATATTTATAGTGTGGTAAGGGAGCGTACACAAATTCTGGGACCGACGTACACAAGTTACACAAATTGTACCCAAATGTTCCCCTAATTCCCGGACCTCCAATTCAGTTTGGAAGCTAGCATCGATTTTAGTGGGGCAAGGGAGCGTACACAAATTCTGGGACCAACGTACACAAGCTACACAAGTTGTACACAAATTTTCGCCCCCGATCCCAGACCTCCAACTCAACTTGGGGGGCTAGCATTTATCCAGCCCCCCCAAACTTTGATCATTTATAGTAGCGAAAGGAAGCGTACACAAATTACACAAATTATACGCAAATTTTTGCCCCCGTTTCCAGACCTACAACTCGTTGTGGAGTGGGAGGACGATAGGACTTTTCCAGCCCCCCCCCCTACATTCCCGGGCCTCCAATTTAACGCGGGGGGCTAGCATCGTTTATAGTGAGGGAAAGGAGCGTACACAAATTCTGGGACTAACGTGCCCAAATTACACAAATTATACACAAATTTTTGCCCCCATTTCCATACCTCCAACTCAACGCTATGGGGCTAGCATTTCTCCAGCCCCCCCCCCCCCAACTTTGATCGTTTATAGTGGCGGAAAGGAGCGTATATAGATTTTGGGATCAGCGTACACAAATTACACACAAATTTTTGCCCCATTTGCTTCTGTAAAATCCACATTGGGGGGGGGCTGGTGAAATGGACCTCTCTCCTCTCCAGTGTACATCTTCATATAAATCGTGTAATCATCCTTTCTGATCTGTTTCTGCGTAGCACGATGCGAGCATCTAGTGCACATCTATTGTCTCCTGTGCTCCCAGCTCTTGATATTTTCAAAACCACGTTCTTCTTATTCTCATGACTCCTCTTTTTTCTCCCTCGATCGGTCAGCCAGGACTTCAGCGTAGTTTAGTTACAGTCACAGTTTATGTGGTAGTACTCGCATCAACTATTCTTACTATCGATTGATCAATACACCCGCTTTTTTTTGCACACTCTCGATTTTTTGATCTCGAATGCCCTCATTGCGGTCCGGACCAAACACTTCTCTCGTACAGATCTGGGAAGCCTCGCAATGGTAACACTAACTTGACATGAAATCTTACCGCATACGCGTAAGTCGAAGGGATGCTCGAAATTTTCATTTCGACATTCACATTCATCGCGAGCCGTATTGGACTCCGTCGAAGAAACGAGAGGACAGAACGTGGCGAAGGAACTCAGGAGGCGTGATCACAGCGGCGTATCGTTGTTTCCTACTTATGTATATAGATATGAAAGAAGGGTGAAGATTTGGAACCCTACGACACCGCACGAGTATAACTTTTTTCTACGGTCGAGCTTCAGGACGCAGCTGTTTCTGCGTCAAATGTCTACATTTTCAATCACAACGCGAACAGCTTTTGCAGTACGCTGCTTCTTTCTAAAGCAGGCTCGTCGCCGTTCGATTAATTTCCGCGATTTCAAAAGTGCTTCAACTATAGCTGGCATAATTATGTGCCACCGTGTCGTTTCAGCGCCCTTTCGAAAACGGCAAAATTACAGGGACACTTCGAACCCTGTCCAGGTGTCATTCGACTCCAGATCAGCGACTCAACACTCATCCCGAACTTCGGCTAGTATACAGATCGCTTCTGATTCACACCCACGTCAATGCTCGGCCACCTTCGATTTATTGCCAACCAGTCCGAAAATGCTGAGTAATCAACGAAGCACGTGAACGCGATCCTCTTTGACCCTCTTGCTTTACAAATTACCCTCCCCAGACCGTGTAATCAACTATTTGCTTGTCTGGGTGGAAACTTTTCCGTCTTCTTACGGGCGCGATGCGATGGTAATTTTACGTCAGGTAAACTCGATAATCCCGTTTTGAACTCGCAGCTGACTTTTCACTTCCCGCGCCATCCGCTTTCCGCGATAGAGCTTTTAATAACTACACGCGGTCCGTCGTGTAATTCACCTTGCGAACCCCCCCCCCCCTCCCGCCGCCAGACAATTACGCGTGACGAAAGCTTTGGAAACGTTGAACCCCGTTGACTGAAAATGCGCCGTGGTCGCTCTGTGTCGTTCGTTTCCATTTCTACGGCGCATGCCGGAACACGAGAGGGTCGCGTGGACGGACCGCGGCCGATGGTTCTGGCGCGAAATTCATCGGTTTCCAAAATGCTCGCGTATGCACGGTGCCCTAAACTCGGAAGGGGATATTGTGCCTGGAGATTGAGGACATCACATGCATCAAAAAATGTTATGTCACAATATTTATATTTTATTTATTGTTTCTTTACAAGCCTTTATTCGTACGATACAATGACCCCTTCAGTGTATGTGTGTGTGGAGGGGGAGGTTGTCGCCGAACGCACCCACATTTGGGCATAGGCATCCACCGTCCTTTCCCACCACCCCATATTCCTTCCGATTCTGCGCCAAAGTGTCCCAAATGATTTTACCAGTTCATCTCGCCGTCTTTTCTCCGTCCACTCTATGAGTGACTTCTCCTCAGCTAATTTTCTCCATTTCTCACCGCCCCTAATTATGCGCCCGACGTACTTCAGCTTTAATGTTTTGATTCTCCGTCCGATATCTATCGCTTCCATAGTGTTCGCGATTTTTTCGAGCTGTGTTTTGTCTTTAACACTTCATTCATTCATTCATTTGTGTGAGGTGGCGCTGTATGCACCGAGTGCTCAGACTTTGTAGTCCATTGCACCATTCCTCAGTTTACTGTTAAGAATCAGCTCAGTAGCCTCACTTTAATAGACAAAGTGAGAATTTTACTAAGCTCTATCCCTTTTACTTCACTGGGTGCTGGATACTCTAGTCCCAGTGCTTCGGGTCTTGCCCCGGCTATTGCTGGTTATTGACATATAATATGGATCTAGGTTTCTTCCTCTTCTCCGCAGTACTTACAGGAGCCGCTTTTCATTACTCTTATGTTATACTACATGTGTTTTGTGGCCCCATGACCAGTTAATAGTTTGACCATGAGCCTTGCATGCTTCCTGTCAAGCCCTAGTAGGAATTTGGCATACTTATTGGGGGCGTCTCCTATCAGTGTTTTGCTGACTTTCCATACCACTGGCCAACCGCCAGTGCATTTCCGTCTGCTTACTTATCCAAGCCTTAAATTTGGATTCTATGATGCTGTATGCTACAGGAAGATGCGGCCTGGGTGTTGCCAGTCTTCAACCCTAATTTCCATGATACTTCGTAACATAAAATGTTACACTCATGATCTCACGCTGAGCTTATATTAGCGACCCCGTTTGGACTCCATAGGCGAGGGTCGTACCACACATTGCTCCAGGATTTTTAATTTTGTTTTAACGGGTAAGTTCCCTTTAAGAAATGTCCTGTGAGCCTAGAAGTTTTTCCATGCCTTCACCGTCCTCGCCCTCAGCTTCAGCGACCATTTGACTAAGGTAATTCTACATTTGGCTATTTCTATTTCATCGCCCCAACTTTGATTTCCATCCCCGTTTATATTATCATTATTTTGGTTTTGGAGGTGTTCATTGCCAGCCCCACTTCCTCACTTGCTGTGCTAAGCTCCACTGTCATGACCATTAGCTCTTCCGGATCGTTACTCAACAGTACTATATCGTCGGCAAAATGCAAGTTGCACAGCTGTTGACCATTTTTTCACCCCCCCCCCGTGTTTCCAAATAATTTACTGAAAATCTCCTCCAGTACTGCATTGAACAGCCTCACTCGGGGAGAGTGTCCCCCTGTTTTACCCCTTTTTTAATGCCAGAAGTCTCCCTTGCTCTGTCCAAACGCACATACGCAATTGTTTCTTTGTACATACCCTTCAAGACACCCACTATGTCCCTTCCTACTCTCTGTTTGATCAGAGCTTCCCACACTGGTGTACCGAGTCGAATGCTCTGTTGTATTCAATGAACATGATTCCTAAAGGCATAATGTCAAATTCCCTAGTATTCTCCAGGATTTGGTTTAATACGAAAATGTAGTCAACGGTTGAATATTCCCTCCTGAACCCTGCCTGCTCCCTTGGTTGGTTCCCATTCCAAATTCCATACATTATTCTATTTTGGTTCGTGGAGAGGCTAATCGGTCTATAAATATTCAGATAACTCCTATCCCTTTTTTTATGTAGCAGTATTATTTCCGATACGTGCCTTTGCCTTGGAGTAAATGTCGTGCTGATGAATCTGGTGAACAATCTGGTCATGAAGGGTGCAAGAGCCAAGATCTTCAATATTTCGTTTTCTATTTTACCAGGTCCCTCTACCTTTCCCCTTTTTGCTGTGACAAGAGCTTTCTCTGCCTCGTCCTCTAGGATATCTGGCACCCAGTGGCGTGCATTCCAGTCAAGCAACGTAAGCGCCGCTTACTCTGAAAATTCCCGAGAAAATAAGTTTTCATGTAACAATATCAACTTCAATTTATACTGTTCGGCGTTTGGCAATCCTCGTATATATACATATTTGTATAGGCCAGCAGGGTTTGTGTCGGATCTAACGCTGTTTTTACGCCCCGCCTCTGTGTTGATTACAAACACAAAAACCCACTAGCATGTTCAACGCGACGAAACCTGTGCGTTTGGTTGCGTTCTGGAAGCGCTTTGAGTCAGGCTTGACTCGGCTCGGCTACACACAATCGTCGAAGTTGACAGTGAAACGTGATTATAAATATGCTCTTCTACTAGTCAACGCGTTATGTTTGAATGCTCCATGTTTTTTTGCCCACAAAATGCGTATTCGAGATCTTATCGAAAAACTGTTTTTGCAACTTACTCTTAATGAACAATTAGAAATTATTAATAGTGGGAAGCCTAAACCAGAATTACCATTTTTAAAAGCAGCCAAAGAGAGAGGTCGTTTGAGTTTTACTAGACATTGCCATGTATTGTAATATGAAAACACGGTTGTGAAGATGGCGGAAAACTGTTTTGTTGATCATGTCTATTCAGGGACGTATCGATAGGGGGGCACTCCGCCCGTAAGAATTTTTCACTCAGCAGTTGGGAAAATGTACAATTTCAATCAGGCGGAGTTGAGAAAACCCAACAAGCCAAAAGGTTTTTTTTTGCTGTGATGTTTGGTAATTTTGAATTGAGTCCGTTGGGACTTTCACAATTTTGCCCCCCCCCCCCAGGAAAACTCTTCGGTGGGACGTCCCTGTCTACGAGTATTATTCATCTCAGAAAATTATGACTGTGCATGTAGAATGACCCTACACGGGGATACGACAATTTGAGTAGTTTCATCATTGCCATTTTGTAGTAGCATGTTTCATTCTTTCATTCTGATTTTTACTTCACCTCTACGCTTATCGCTTACCTCCTCGGAAAAATCACCGGACGCCATTGCTGGCACCCCTTCCTCCCCCAAACCTGTCCCTCCTATTTCATTCCCCTGGTCTCTCCTTGGTACCCCGTTTCTCGCTCCTTAGTGCTAATGCCAGTCTCAGTCCGTTGGCACGAGTTCAGCTTTTTATAGAATTCAGTAGCCTCCCTGCCAAATAACTTCAATTTTGTATCCTTAGTTTTAATTTCCGGGAGTACATTTTGCCCATTTTGCAGAGCTCGACGCACCCTCCCGCTGAAACTCCTTTCTTCAAGCATTTCTGCGATTAATTCTTGATCATATTTCCTGATAACATTGCTGACTCGTTTTTGACATTTTCATGTCTTTACTTGGGCACAAAAAAAGGAAAAGCGTTACTTCCACGCGTTACGCGTTACATTTGAGGAAGAATGAAATAAATTTCCATGGAAATTTAATCTGACATTTTCTTGTCTTTACTGTGGCACATTCCAGCCATGGGTATAACTCAAACTGGAAAAACATTACATTTGAGGAGAAACGTAAAGGAGTAATGAAGAGGAATTATCATTGCCATGGAAATAATTTTGACATTTTTATGTCCTTACTTTGGCACACAACGGAAAAAAGCGTTACGAAAAATAAAATAATAATAATAAAACTACTGACTGACTGACTGACTGACTCAGCGCTTCATTCGCCTGCAAGTACCCACACTCCTTGTATCAGCCTGTATTTCCATGCGAGCATCACGTTCCTTATACCAGCCTGCGAGCATTATGCTCTGCTAGTGCATCATCTTGCATTCGAGTCTGCAACCACGGGAGAGCATTTTCATGTCTGCTTCGCGGACTGCCCCGATATGAGAATGTCTTCGTCCAGTAGCGTCCAAAAAATGAGCGCGCCAAAAAATATGGAGTGCAGTGTGCACTTCGGAACGTAGCAGACGACGACATTCTCATGTCGGAGCAGTCCGCATAGCGGGTCTATTTCCCCAGCCCCCGAATTTCGATCGTAAATACACCTGAATCGTTTGAACATCGTTTGTACACGTTTGTGCAGGCCAGTTTATCGTTTGGACACCATCTCCCCATTGAATTGGACCAATGGTCATTTCGAGGGCTGTAGAAATGGTATCCCCTCCGAAATTGCAATTTGAATGACCTTGCAGATAGGGGTCCAGTGATGAAATGGAATGGGTTCGTGATCATGATGGCGGAGGCTTGTGCTGCAGGGATTGAGAGGTGACATGTAGTGGGGCTCATGATGGGTGACGTGATGGGGTGGGAGGACGTTGGGTTGGTGGCAAAGGGCCCTGGTAGGGAAGGTGGAGGAGGGCTTGTATTTGAGGAGAAGACTAGCGTTGGTGAGGGGGCACAAGGCAGGGGGTGAGTTAGTGGAGGAAGCGGACAAAATATTAAAACGGTACAAACTCTATATGCGTCTTTGGTTCATTCACCTCTAGAATACGCCTCCATCATTTGGAATCCGGGAACGTCAGCGGCAGCAGCCATGATGGAGAAACTTCAGAAACGGTTTCTGAGATACTCACATGATAAACAATTCTCATACTATACAAACGCTATATCTTACACGGAGCTACTTAAGGGCTATGAATACAAAAGCCTTCACGGAAGGAGGGCCCTAGCTTCCTCGGTATTCTTACATAACATAATCCACTGCAAGATAAACGCACCACAGGTACTAGAAAATGGGTTCCGAGTTTTCAAAGCCGCTGTAGGGAAATATTCGGAATACCGCACTACTGAACGAACCATTTTTAAACTCCCCATTTAATCGTGTGATGAAGTCATACAACAGTATTAGCAAAGATCATGAGTACCTCGATATACTGGACGCTGTTAGGAGCAGACATGAAAATGCTCTCCCGTGGTTGCAGACTTATCTGCAAGATGATGCACTAGCAGAGTGTAGTGCTCGCAGGCTGATGACTGACTGGACTGTTGTGTTGGATCATTCAGAAGAAAATTACTTACTAGTATAAAATGATACGTAGGAAAATTGCATTTTTTCTTACAGGGAAGATCTTCTATGTTGAACTTGAACCCCCCTGCGTACCGGCTCACTTATTATTTCTACAATTTGGATAATTTTTTGAGCTCACACAGTTCGATCTGGTCATTCTCAGAGAGCTTATCCTTATCTCGTGATTTTAGTTCTTATGTATACTTCTTAAGGCCTCTAGGGAGGAAAGGAAAGGAAGAGTATACACGAGATAACTGTGTTTACCGTTTACGTGTGATCCATTCTCATGTATGAAAAACTTTCACCGTGATGCCTTCAATGCGGTGCCGAGGCTTACAGATTCTAACTACACACAAACCAAACTTGACCTGACCCTCGATATACGAGTGTTTTTTCAACCGGCGATGTATCACATCGATTTATCTGGCACGGGGCACGTAATTTTTTCATTTTTTATTTAATTTTCGTTTCGTCAATTTTTCGTGCACATACGTCGGCGAGAAGAACGCGCGTGGAATACCAAATGAACCCGTCGAATGAGGAGCAGTAAAATGCGAATTCGCAGTTACTCGACGCACGGGCGACCACTATCCGCGCGAGCGTTCCTACTCGGTTAGGTTTCCTCTACTTCTTCCTCTGACTTATTTTCACTCCGACGCTGCCTCACTTTCCACGTCTCTGTCTCGGTTCGATTTTACAACATTGCAGCACTGCGTAACGGCAATTTGACGAAGTAAGTTGGCTCATAAGGCAAGGTATATTATGTTCGACCCTCACCTCTCGCGGCCGAAACGTTATAAAAATGCGAGGGAGGGCTGCGTCCTCTCCCTGCGTCCCCGGTTTGGCTGGCGAGCTATGACGGTGTTTCTCACGTCTTACGCACTCGTGTCCGAATGTCGAAACCGACTTCGCTTTCGTTTTTTTCTTGTCATCGTGCGAATGCTGCCAACGTTCGCCCATTTTCAAAATCATTATCGAGGGTCGCACCTGGCACGCCGTCGTCAGTTTTGATACTCTCGCGCCGAGAAGATCGAGTTTAACGTTTAGAGAGTGGAACGGTTTCGGGAAGGTACATAAGATGAAAGTGTTGAGTATTTGAGTGAGATACCCCGGTGTCGATTGGGTGTAGGATTGATGAGATGCGATCGAGAAAAGTGGGCTGCAGTCAGTGGTGGATCTAGAGAGCTTTAGTGTGAGGGGAAACTTAAAATACGTAAGAATAGTATCTATAGGTTTCATCAAGCCTTCCTCCTGAGTACTTATACCATTTTCTAGCACATCCTCGCGGCAGTAATCGCTGCTCGAAGAGGGTCGGCTGGAAAAGCCAACACTTCACTCCCATGTGTCTTTTCTATTCAAAGTTTCAAACTGCGAAGCTGCAGACTGCAGTCGCGCAGTAAAGTGCAAAGATCAGGATCAATAAGCGACTTTCTCTGAAGTGAAGGATCTGTCTACAAATGACTCAAAAATTAGAATGAAATGGATTCGTGGAGCTAGACAACAACGTTCTTCTAGTCGTCTGTAGTATGTCAACCAATTCGGGTGGCATGTTAGGAAACTGATTCTTCATTCGCTAAAGACAAAGTAAGAATTTTGTTTTAAATGAGAAATTTTATTTCCATTCAAATAAAGTTTACAATTTAAACAAGCATAACTAAGTGTCCATTTCGGAGTGTGAGTGAACTTGGTAATATTCCGACGCAGGCACGTTACCACTTGGCCACTCAGCGATTTCACATTTGTTTACGTTGAATTAACTCTCTGAAAGTCTATCAGTCTCTTTTGAGACTATATGCGACTTTGCCGTTTATGAGGCGTTTCTAACTTCCAACAGTTTTTTCTGAGAGGGGCTTTGCCACTCTAGAAAACCCGCGCAACGGCTGGAGTCGGAATACTGATCCACAATTTGGTGCTGTGCACAAGGCTGTGTTCGTCTCTTTTTCGCGGGTAAAACCCTGTTTTCAATTTTGCTGCGTCCGAGTCCTCTAGGAAGTGTTTTCGTCAGCGTGATCAATGCCACAATCTCCTGGTGTCTCAGTTTCTTTGATAATCAGAAGCGTCGATCGCACTGAGGCATCTTTTGGACCAAATGGGTCCTTTCGGAAGTGTGTTTTTGTCAGCGTGATCAATGCCACAGCCTCCTAGTGTCCAAGTTTCTTCAATCATCAGGAGTGCCGATCGCACTGAGGCATCTTTTGAACCAGGCGGCGCTTCTTGGAAGTGTTTTCGACAGTGTGATCAATGTCACCACGTCTTGGTGTCCAAGTTTCTGCGATCATCAAGGAGCGCCGATCGCACTGAGGCATCTTTTGGACCAGACGGGTCCTTTTGGATGTGTTTTCGTCAGCATGATCAGTGCGACAACCACCTGGTGTCCAAATTTCTTCGATCATCAGGAGCGCCGATCGCACTGAGGCATCTTTTGGACCAGACGGGTCCTTTTGGATGTGTTTTCGTCAGCATGATCAGTGCCATAACCTCCTGGTGTCCAAGTTTCTTTAATCATCAGGGGCGCCGATCGCGCTGAGGCACTTTTTGAACCTGACACAGCAGGTGACCACGTACCGTTCAAATTTGAGTAAAAAATTGAATTATCTCGTCAGAAGAAAGTGAAAAACGTTCCCATCTTCCCGTGCCATGCCATCGGACATCATTTGCACATAACTCTTGAAAGTGTACCACGTGAAGAGGGCTTTCACTGTCCCCGAATCAGATCCGCGGTACGCGTCCGCAGAATTTCAAAAATATCAAGTTTCCTTCACTGCCCCCCTCGTTTCCAGCTATTTCGTTCGTTCTCGAAAAGATTGTCGGTGTCAAATGAAACGTAACGATCGAACGCCAGCTTTACGAACGGACTTGCAATTACGAAATTCTCCTCTCTCGCGCATCTTTCGGTCGAGCGAAAATTACGTTCTCATTTTTCCTCTTTTTTATCGCTTCCAACTATACCTCAGTATAGCCGTGTTCATATGTATACTTTCTCGCAAGACCAAACAGAAGCGAACATATACATCATTATACAGTATACTTCTCTCGTAATAGACTTGAAAACGCCATGAACTTTTCGAACACGTATGAATCGTGGCCAAAATTTCGCTGACAATAAAATACTGATGAGAAGGCGACCCGAAATCCCCAAATGCTGTAAAATGGTTATGTAAGTCGAATATGGAAGCCTGGGCGGGACAGTAGCAGACAAAACGTATTTATCGACCTTTTTTTTCTTCTTAATACGTCACAGTCACATGGGGTCATAATGTACAGCTCTGCATTTGAAGACGAAACTAAAATATCGGCAGGCTAGGGACGGATTGACCACATAGGAAAGCGGGAAATTTCCTAATGGGCCAGTCCAGTTCACAAGACGCGAGCCGATTAATTGGGCAGTTTTTGGGAAGCTGAAAGATAGAGAGGAGGAAGAGGAGATACGGTGGAGGGGTAATGAAAGTGAAATGCATCAGTGGCGGATAGGCCCACGTGGAATGTTGGATACATCTCCGCGGCCCGGTTCTCCTTTTTTTCTTCAGACGCCATATCCGGTGCCTGGGCAGGTTAGTCGGGGTAGTTTTCCATTGCTTTTCCCACAGTTTTGTTGCGTTAGAGTTTTCCTTCAATGTGCCGAAGAGTGTGCAGTCGCGGTTTACTTACTAGTCACTTGTTTCACGACATTGAATAAGCTCTCCACGACATGCACACGAACCGTACCAGTCTTTCTGATCTGGTGGTAACACGCCCTGCGATTGTAACCTCTTGTTCGTGTGAACTGGCGGGAGTTACAGGACACGCTGTGTTTCCACCTTGACTGATACTGTAGTTACTATGTTCGTTAAGACGTTAGTTGTGTGTGTGGGGGTGGGGGTGTAACCCTCTGGCTCCTTTCACTTTTGCTGACCGGCGAAGAAATAGCGAATTTGGTTTTTTCATGTAGGGGCACCTGTTATCAAATGACACGTGGTGGAAAGTGACACGATGTATTGATCTTGGTTTCTGTTAGCGCTACCTGCCGGCAGTTCACACAAGTTAGTTATGTCTTGGAGTACCCAGGGCTTGAAAGTCGAAAAATAAAACTTTCACTTTCGGCTTTCGACTGTTGATCTTGAAAATAAGGATTTCATTTTTGACTTTCAGCTTTTAAGTATTTGTATTCAACTTTTGAATTTCGCTTTCAGTTTACCAAAAATGTATAAACTTTTGACTTTCGACTTTCAGCTTTCTCACAAAAAATGTTCATAATTCAGTTTAAAGAACAAAATTTTTTATTTCATTGAAGATACATTATCAACACCATTTTTATTACTAACAAGTCACCAGAAAAAATAAAATGAGCGATTTTCCAAAACGGCCGCTGTCTAGTTTTGTATTTTTTCACGGGGAAGAAAAAACTTAGTGTTTCCCTACATTACACCTGCGTATCACGGTTGATAGTCGGGTTGCCTAGTAGAACACTTACAGGAATTTATCTCGTTGAAATATTGAATGTACCTTGAACAGGAGATGCGCATGACAGTCGCGAAGTGAGGGATCTCCTGGATAGAGGCCGTTTTGGAACAACATTTTTGAATTATTAATTTTGGTTTGGCACAAAATTAGACATACTGTGTCTTTCAGTAAATTCTAATTCATAAAATTCTCAAGATAATGTCGACTCCTCTATTGTGATAAAAATATGTGGTCAGAGGCCGTTTTGGAACAACTTTTTTCTTCTCTTTGCGAGTCTATTTTGGCTTCTTAAATGCGCCAGATACACGATATCGTGATTTTATTCAGGCCAGAATATGTATTACTAGATTTCTCACCAGATGGCGCTATAAAACGATTTTTCAAAAAAAAAATGGACAGAGACCGTTTTGGAATATCGCTCCTCAAATAATGAAGGCACTGAAAAACTCACCAAAAACCGAAAAAAATAAAACTAGCTTTCAGCTTTCAACTTTTGATAGTAAAACTTTTGCCTTTTACTTCTCAGTTGGGAAAAATGGTTGACTTTCGACTTTCAGCTTTGGATTTTCGACTAATTTTCAAGCCCTGGATTGGGAAGTTAACCAAAAATACCTACGTCGGTAGCCCTGCTTATACAACTGGGGAATAATTTAACTCGATCTTTGAACGCCTTTGGCGTCTTATAGAAATCGTTTTTCAAAGAAAGTTGGTTGAAATAATGTGAGCAATAGCATTGAGCTATCAGGATAAAAAAGAATTACCTACATGGACGTTTTTAAATGAAATTACATGAAATTGAAAATCACAATTTTTGATGTAGAAGAATAGGGAAGCTGGAATAATCCCCCTTCCAGTGTGTTGAGCGTTACTTAGTTTGTATTAGTGTGTTACACTAGCGCTACCTAGGCAATGTTAACTTCCCGATGATCGATAAACTTGAGATCGATTTGATCGATTTTAGTTCTTCGTTATCAGTGAAAATGAGTTTTGCAAAATTGAAAGTGTTTTTTTTTTCGTTATTTGTCTAGAATTTTGAGGAAAGTAAGAAACATTACACATAATTTTGTAGCTTTTCAAAAACTGGATCAAATAGTATTAAAAGATTTTGGAACAAATGGCAGTTTGAATGATTTACATTTGTTACAATGTGCATTAATTAGGCAGCACCTTACGTCAAAATCGCACTTCATCATTTAGGTAACATAAATGTAGCGGCAGGCGCGGATCCAGATGCTCATTTTGAGGAGGGAAATAGCAGAAAGAAATGCGCGCGAAAATTCTTTTTTGCCTCCTCCTCACATTTTTTCCCTCCCCACAGATTCCACTCTCACTCGCAGATTTTCTCTTTCCCCTACAGATTTTCCCCTCCCTCGCAGGTTTTTCCTGTTTTTTTTTTTGGCTGGGGGGATTTCCCCATTTCCCCGTTGATCCGCAACTTCGTGGTTTTGCAAATGGTGTCACATTAAAACAAGGCCGTGTCATTTAACAACATGGATGTTGTAAAGTGACACACTTGAATTTTTGACGTCGTTAGAAGTGCTTTCGCTACTTAAATGGCTCATTTTGAAGAGAATTTCGCACTCGTATTTTCTAGGTTTTGTTTCATGAGAAACTGATCATATTTGGGCGAACTATGAGAAGAAAAAAATTTTTTGTCACTTTTTACAAGTGCCCCTAACATTGTAACGTAAGATCGAACCAGAATAAAAATATGTAATTCAAGAGCCGCCTTCTCCTCGCATGCAAACCTGCTGGGACATGGTGATGGCAAAATATCGAAGTATCAATATTCAGAAATATAGATATTAAAATTTTTCAAGTATCGCCATAACTAAAAGGCGGTAGTGATTGCAAAAAATCAATAAAATATCAAAATATCGACGTCCAAAAATATTTAACCTGTATTGATTAGTGATGTAAATATCGACCAATTTTTAATATCGATATGTATTAATATTTTTCGATATGTATCGATATTTTTCGATGTTTCTCATCCTCTGTCGGTATCTGTTCGGGTTTCCCATCTCACTCTCTCAGCCCGCCTTCTCGGTTGCTGGCAAGAAACCATTTTAATCACTTTATCAGAATCCAGGAAAAATTTTTTTTACTTTTTCATTACGTGTGACCGGGCCCGGTGAGAAAGGGTTCAGTGACATGACCATGAACCACCTTTGCTTTTTTGCGAGAAAATACGCCCATTTTCTCCATTAAAAAAATGTGGTTCCCATATGGATTGGTGGATCTGCTGAGGGTCAATATATATGTATCGATATTTTGAATTTCGTATCGATGCGGCCCGATGTATAAAATATCGATACATATTGATATGTACCGATTTTTTGACATCACTAATATTGATATTACAATGAGAAATATCAATATTATCAATATCACAAAGTTTTAAATATTGCCATCACTAGAGAGCAATAGTAATGGAAAAATACCGATAAAATATCGAAATATTGATACTCTGAAATATCAAATTAATATCAATATTAAATGAGAAATTTTAATATTATTGATACCAAAAATTCTCGAATATCGCCATCACGACTGGGATACGATTATAGCAAACATGCAGGGCATCCCATTTAGGGACTGAGCTAGAGGTTGCCAAAGTGCACATGTTGAAACTCCCTCCCCTTTCCTCCTTTTGTCTGGTGAATCGAGCTCGTAGCTCCCGGTTCGTGTAATCTGCTTTACTTTTTTTTTTTGCGCGTTCATTTCGAATAAGTCTGGAAAAACTCCGAGTTGTTTGAAGTCATCTCATTTTCAAACGAATTGTCTTGTTTGAATGGCGACCCGCTGGAATTGCTACGCGGAGTCGACGCATTCGATCGAATACGCGGAAATAAAACGCAAATACAACTCGATAGAGTTGACAATTTTGAAACCTAAGTGCTGACATTTATTTTTTCTTTTTCTGTTCTAGGTACGTATTTGAGAAAATTTCCGTTGAAGCAACTGTGGACCGCGTGGCCGTAAGTTAGAACGTTCTCTATTACCGGCGCTTATGTCCAAAGTTTTTGAAAGCAGAGCTATACATATAGAGGTCACCGTACTTGCCGAACGTGAATTATTCATAGACAGAGTCTGAAAACTGGGAAACTTTTTACCTCTGGCACGCTAGATGTATTGCAAGACGAAAGAAGGAACCCTAAAAGTTCGCCAATTCGACGAATATATTTTTTTGGAAGTATGGTGGCGCGGCGGGTTTCGATCGTCTCGAAATTGAACGCTAATTGATGGGCGCCCAATTAAATTGTAACGCTTAAACGCGTTCCTCTTTAATACCGTCGGCTGACTGCGATTTAAATCTTTTTCTTTTTTTTTTCCTCCTTCATAATCGTTCTGCCTCCTCGTTAGCAGTATTCGACCCTGCTTGCCTTCCTCACCTGTTCCACGATGATATTACCTTTCCTTCGATGTGTTTCGTCTTTGTCAAACAAGGAGGCACGCCTCGTTCTTGATTTTTTATCGCCGTTGCTGGTGTAGTTAAAAACTCCGTTAGTGACGTCATCTAGATATACATATACCGGAATGCCACAGACCCATCAGAATCAGACCTGAAACGACGCCATTTTCATTGAGCGTTACCGCTCTTAAGTCGAAGTGTAAAAAGTAGAATGCTTTTGAAACGATTTTTTTGGTCGGGAGAGGGAAAAAGAATTCCAATTTCGTCGTCTGGATAAATTCGTCTTCTTCAATTCTACCCGATCACCAGCAATTTTGAGATTTTATAGCAACTCAATTTTGTAGACGACAAAAAATGTTACAATGGTGAAATGCCCATAGAGCCCCCTCCCTGGATTTCATTGGTCCATATGTCCTGAACCGAGCACTGTCGCTACTGAGCTTTTTTATCTGCACTGTTAGTAACATTCACTCACTTGTTCGCGTCCAAATATATGCCCTGACGGGTCCGTTACCCTTGCCTCCTAAAATTTGATTTTATACCCGATTGTAGGGTAGGGAAATGTACCCAAATGTACCGCTAATATTACAAAATGTACCTCCTCCCCTTGCGAAAGGAGAACAAAAGTGGTGGGGCCAGGGTAACGGTAGCCCCCCCCCCAAAAAAAAAGTCTGATTTCACCAAATTTCGGTTGAATGAAATGTACCCGAAATGTACAACCAATTATATGAAATGTACCCCTTTCATCGTAGCAAGGGGTGAGATTAAGTTTGGCGGTGCTGGAGTCACGTTAGCCCCCCTTCCAAATTGTCTGATTTCGTCAAATTTGGTTCGAATGAAATGTACCCAAAGTGTACCACCAATTATATGAATTGTACCCCTTCATCGCCGCAGGAGGGAGGATTCAATTTGGTGGAGCTGTGGTAACGTTAGCTCCCCCCATTTGTTCTAATTTCACCGAATTTGTGCTGAATGAAATGTACCAACAATTATATAAAATGTACCCCCTCTCTTCCCATATAATGACCAAAAGTATAAGGGGGCAGAAATGAATTAGAGCTCCCAACTTAGCTGATTTCATCAACTTTGGTTCGAATGAAATGTATCCGAAATGTACCGAAATGTACCTCCAATTATATGAAATGTACTTCCTCCACTACCGTAGAAGGAGGGATAGGTTTGGTGGGGGCTGGGGTAAAGCTAATTTCATCAAATTTGGTTCGAATGAAATGTAGCCGAAATGTACCTCCAATTATATGAAATGCACTTCCTCTACTACCGTAGAAGGAGGGATAGGTTTGGTGGGGGCTGGGGTAATGTTAGTCTCCCTCAATTTGCTCCAATTGCGTTAAAATGCAGTATATAATGAAATTTGTTCAAAATATACCAACATAGATATGAAATGTACTCTACCCCCTTAAAGATATTAATAAAAGTTTCTTGAAGGCTGCAGTTTACACCTACCACTTTCCACAATTCGGTAGAATTTGAACGGCATGGCTTGTAAATAAAATGTACTCAACTGTGCGGAGACCACTACTAAAACCGACATTCTATTACTCAAGAAAAAGTACCGCTTTACTTTACCACACATTGCATTCAGCTGAGATGTTTCCTAGATTTTCCGATATCTTGAGGTAAATGAAAGAACGCCTAATAATGCTGTAATCAGCTGTAAAATTTGCTTTGGGTCAAGGCGTCTACAGGTTTGACAAATTTGGAAAGTTTGGAAAAAGTCAGGAATTTGAAAAGTAAGTCAGAAAGTTTGTAAATAGTCAGGAAATTCAACAATATTTTTAAGAAGTTTGGAAAAAAACAAAGAATCAACTCACGGAAAATTGTTTTCGTCGTTTAATTTTACTTCAGCACTCCCTAGAGTCGTATTCTACAAATAAAAACTGTGCATTGAATAATGTGTCACGCGTACAACAGAGTGAATGCGGGACGTGAAACGAAGTATAAACATAAATATATATTATACTGTCTATACTGTAAAGGTTTAGAGAAGAGAAAAAAAAAAGTTTGGAAAAAGTCAGGAATTTATATTTTTCCATTCCTGTAGACACCTTGTGGGTACATTTCGGGTACATTTCCCCTACCCCAAAATCAAATTTGGGGGAGGGCGCAGGGTAACGGACCTTACCCCAACGATGGAGGCTCAGGAAGGAGAAAGGGAGGAGTTCTATGCAAAGCTGGAAGAGCTTTTGGAGCAAAACAAAGAATACTATATAATGATAATGGGGGACTGGAATGCGAAAATTGGCAGAAACGAAGGAGGGTCGAGGATCGTGGGTAAATATTATTCAAGAATCAAAAGCAAAAATGGAGAAAGATTAATAGAATTTGCATCCCAGCAAAATCTTAGATTAGCAAATACTTTCTACAAAAAAAAGACAATAATGGGACTAATATAGTTATTATTTAAGAACAGAATAAACAGAGAGATAGCCTCAGGCTGATTTCAAATTCGTAAACCAAATTTGGCGGCGATGCCCCTTTGCTAAGATAGGCTCGAAAATTGGACTATATGTTGATAAAATTCTCAGAAAATTTCTCTACCTCAATTTTGACGGCAGATTTGAATTTGTCTCGGGAGATTAGAAAATTTTGACCAGGTTTTGATGCTGTAGTTCTAGAAATATATAAGTAGGAGTGGATACGGGGGTGAACTCCTTCGAAATATCTAAATATCTACCATCATAACTTTGCTAACTTTTTAACTTTTTCATTCAGCCCCCCCCCCCCCCCCCGGAAACTATGCCGCTACTAACTAAGGGGTTTCAACTTTAAGGATGTGTTTGTATGAACTCTAAATAGGTTTTAGATTGAAAAAAAAAAAATTCGTACTCTTATTAGAAGAGGGGCACAGAATTTTGTCACCTCAAGACCCCCTGATTATTTTACGTGGAATTTTCGGAATTAATTTCATTTAATTTCGCCGCATTATGTTGAAATTTGGTGGCTGTAACTGTCTGCCTCCCCCGAAATATCTAAATACCTACTAGCGCAACTTCTTTATCATGTAGTATCAGTCCCAGCGATGGATTTCCCAAGTGCCTCGGGCGGCAGATTTTTGTACAAAAACAGCGGAAAAATGGAAGAAATTCGGTAAAAGAGAAAAAGAAGAAGAGACAGAGAAAAACAAGAAAATATTGTAGTAGTTGCAGAAAACACAACTGGGAAATAATTATCAATTTTTGACCTGTTGCTCATTAGGAAGATATAGAGTGGAAGGGTGAGGGAGGCACTTCGTTGAGTGCCTATAGCGGCTGAGCTTCTAAATCCGCAGCTGGTTACAAGAAGCGTTAACAAAAGTGGAGTCCATTAGACATTTAAAAAAAAAAAGAAGTAATCAGTCCCATTAGCAGCCGATGCCGGCACTGCGGGATGGGTAGAAGGAGGAAAACTGCAAGAGTTTTCAGTCAGGAACAGATCACGGATGTGGATCACAGGGAATCGTTGGAAGGACGAAGAGGGAAGATAGGAAAGCAGTTTGCGGTAACGGAAATAGGAGAGGACATGTTGAAGCCTGCAGAGCTCCGTGCGATTAAATTTTGACATGTATTCGCGTGTTTCCACGCCAAAGAGGGAGTCACAAAATTTTCCCCCCTGTGGGCCCCTCAACTTCTTTTTCAACTGGAAGTTTTTGGAATTGATTTATACTGAACTTCTTCACACTATGTTAAAATTTGGTGGCGGTAACTGTCTCCCTTCAGAAATTATTAGGGAATTAAGAATCTGAAATTTCCAAAACGAGCTCAAAATGCCTTCTACGTGTTTAATTGCGTATTAGAAGAAGTATTTAGAAAACTGGAATGAGAAAATATGGGGATACAGATAAACGGTGAAAAACTGAATCATCTAAGATTTGCGGACGATGTTGTACTGATAAACGAGGATATAAAGATGGCACAGGAAATGAGAGAAAAATTGACAGAGGTAAGTGCAGAGGCGGGTTTAGAAATGAATATAAGTAAAACAAAATTATTACCCAATATAGAAGCGGAATGTGAACCACAGTACAAGGAACTGAAATAGAAAGAATCTCCGAATGCGACTATTTGGAGCAGATACAATCGTTTCAAGACAGAACAAATGAGGAGTTATCTGTGAAAAGGTCCCCTGTCAAGCATGGGCCCTTTTTGCAAATATGCGGATTTTCGAATTCTCCGTGTCCTACTTTATTAGGAAACCCCCGCTCCATGTAACAACATATGATGTTCAGCAAGATTGGCGCCAATAAATGACTACAAACCCATTGGTAGAAACTCATCATATACATAATAATCAATGAAACCAAGCATACATTACATTATATCATAGAGTGAAGAGTGAGTGACTCCATCCAAGATAATGCACCTCAGAAATTAGCAAATTACACATTTTAGTTGCATTATGAGCAGGGAGAGACTTCTTCTCAACTACATTAGCTTCAATTACAAGAATGGACAATAACTCGTCGTACAGCAAGTTAGGAATTGTATCGTTTCATTAGTTGTATTAATGTATGGTAACTAGCAAAGTAGAAGAGTAAATGTGTAAAATTCACCAATATTATCATGGGAAAACAGCTACTGACAAACCACGACACGTCCCACCGCACTAATTTCCCCATCGCTCTAAAAAGGGCCCCTGTCATCTTCCTTCTTTCTTGATTCGTCCGCGTTTGTTTCTGAACGAACTAAACAATTAATCAGTCATTTCTGTTAATGGAGTCGCCGTGAACACTTTTTATAATAACATATTTTTCAGTTAAATCAGTCTGAAAGGAGTATTTCAGCTTGAAAACTTTGAAGTTGTTTTTCTCAAAACCATAATTAATGACAGGGGCCCTTTTGACAGATAACTCCTCAAATAGGAAGATGACTAAAAAAATAAATAAAGTATGGACAAGCTTCCGGACTTTAAACATGTATAAAGGTAAAATGAAAATTGGAACAAAGATGAAAATATTAAAAAGATGCACTCTACCAGTCCTCACCCATGGAGCCCAAGGTGGATCAAATGTTGGGAAAATTCAACAAGTCAAAAGAGAATTCGATCCCCCATCCCCTATCTAATTCACGTAAGCCAACTCACTTTAGCCCACGGTCTACATGAGTCGCGAAGCGGGTCAGCTAGTACAGTATATCGCATGAGCTCGTACAAAATGTGCGAACTTCAGTGCGCGCTGACGGCATTGTTTTCAACTCGACGAAAATTCTACAATAGGCCTTTTTTATGTAAATTTTAAGAAGGAACAACTCTTGTTTGGAACCTTTTTCCATAAAACGTTTTCTAGGCGAGATAGTTCCGTAAAAGTGAATTTCATGGTCTTTGAAGCTCCCTGGGGGGCTTAGCTCCACCGGGATCGTTCTGGACTTTTAGTATGTTAATTAAGGAGTCATTCCGAAGACATACAAAAAAAAAATCTTTGATATCATTTATGTCCATTTCCTAACACTTTTTTTTGTTTAATTTTCCTGCACTGTATGTCAACACATGATGGAGGATGTAAAATGTTGTTATTTAGAAATGAAAGAACTCGCACACGATTGGGAGAGAAATGGAGAGCTGCATCAAACCCGTTGTAAGACTGATAACCTTATCATTGTTATCATCAATGAGCAGGAAGCAGTTTGAGTCGACCAATGAGAAGGCAGGGAACAATGATGAACCAGTACTGGGATAGTAATCCTGAAGGTCACTGAACCGTGTTTATCCTTGAAGTGTCATTGACCTGGTGATGGCGAAAGAAACATAACTCGTGCATGTGCACCTGGCTCTGTTACGCATGATCTAGCTGAAGGAAGAGCGAGGCCAGGTTTATAGTGCATAGGAGAGTTTCTCTGATTGCTGGCCATTAGTACGCTTATAATTGATGAGAAAATAGCGCATTTTATGGTGAAAGCAACCGGTTAACTTGTCGCAGAATGCCACTGCGCGAGGCTTTCCGAATCCTGGAAAACTACACCTCGAGTATAATTGTTCGGTAAGCGCGTTTTTTAAGCACCCGCCTCGGAAATACGAATGCGTACCCATCGAAATATTTCATTTTGTAACTGTAAAGAAGAAAAATGATACACATAACGTTTCAGTCACGGGTATCGGGCGACTTCCTGCCTTGGCGCGGGCACGTTTCAATGCAGTCGCATATGTACGTATATTATTATGAAGTCTTCATTTCGTGCTTTCATTTTCTCAGGCGTAACCGTACATGTACGTAGGTAGTCAGGTATAATATGTACAGTACATGGCCTGGTACTCGGGTGCATGCAAAACCGGAGTGAGACAATAATAGTATTCATTGTGCGGGATTTGTGAACGCATACGGCGAGAAGGCACGTATAATATTTCGATATTCGTATTCCACTGACAGGACGCACGTAAACTCGCGTTCGCGGTCGATTTTTCGGGCGGCGAATTGACGATGGCGGCTGGAGCCGCTGGAAGATCGTCGATGGAAAAACGGCTCAATGTACATTCATTTCCCACTTCCGTTGGCCGGACAGTTGGTGTTCGGCCGAGTCCAGAAAGAAAGCCCTGCTTGTACCCGCCGCCCATGCCATGCCTTGTACATATAGCGAACGCATAAATAGCCGGACAGTATCAGCATGAACGATAACATCTTTCTTTTTTCTCTTTCTCTTATCTTGCGGGCGAGACAAGATCGTTTGGCCGTATATAAATTAATGTACTCGTTTGCTCGTTGGTGGCGATTCAACTTTACAACCTCCACCGATCACGATCACAAGTGCGCCTTGGAAACGTATCCGGCTAGGACAACCAGTTTACTCCGAATGTTGAAATCCGCGAATCGCCGCGCCGGGCACTGGCACTGGCATCGGCACTGCCGAGTCGCCGTCCAGTTAATCGAATTCTCGTGTTTTCGACGGTAACTTCACAAACACATGTACGTTGAAACTTGAAAATGTGGAAAGAGACGAACTGTAACGTGTACTGTGTATGGATTCGCTTTTCGGCGGTCCGTTAGTTGCAGGGATGGGCAAAATCCGGGAACTCCCAGATTTCAATCTGAAATCCAGGTGACAAAAAGATTCGGTGCGATTCTAATATACGCTCTACCGTCATAAAAACTGTCGCAGTATGCGCTCTACCAAAATATTTCTTTTCTAGTTTGCGCTCTACCTCAGTAATGCGTTGTACCAGCGTACCCGCCTGCACAGGAAGTAGGTATAGAACTTGAGAATCCTTTTTTTCTGATTTCACTCTCAATCCGAGCCCTGGAATCTGCCCTTTCGAGCATTACCTTAGAGGCATCGAGGAGGCTGTTAGGGCTATCTTAGCCATATTCTCTGCTTACCAAAGAACCGGCCTAGGTCGAAATGTAGCGACCTACGTGGGCTCGAACCTGGGACCTCCGGTTGCCGAGACCAGCGCGCTATCCACTCGGCCAACTAGACTTCGAGGATAGCGTTGCATGGAAACTCGTAGATAATGTCTCGCACACATAAGGATAAGTTCCCAAACCTACCTCCCATCAGTTGTATACTTGCCTACTAAGATCGTGCTGTGTATTTATTTGTACGTCAACCATTATGTTACTGAAGGATTTTTACATTAACGTCATCAGGTCGGAAGCAGCTTGTATCCATTTCTTGCAAGACCATCTACTTCTTGACTACGTTCAGACAACGTATACATAAATTCAGGATAACATTCAGGACAAAGAACATTTCTTCGGCTAATTTGATGAATTTGGACAAAACCCTACTCGCGGTGGATTTTTGGGAGACCTGTAAGCCGACCCCTTCGTCGTGTGTCCTGCCTGGGTAACGCTGACAGACTTACACAACGGTAGAGCGCATACTACATAAAAAATAAATATTATGTTCGTAGAACGCACACGTACATATGTCGATCACATGACACGGGTAGAGCGCATATTAGAATGGCACCAAAGATTGGAATTCAAAGTCTCAAATCATTTTTAGAAAAGAATTTCAAACCCAAAGTCCAAAAATCTGAATTTTGACTCCTAAATTTCAGTAATAACTCAGCTGTAAGATTAATAATGAACTTGAAAAATCAGTTGTTCAGTTATCAACTCGGAATTTTCTTAAGGCCGGTACAGACTTGCGCGCATCAAGGCATCAACTGCAATGCAACATGTAATGTAACATGTAACGAACAAAATTCGAGCGAATGCGCGCATGTATGTGTTAGCGGCACTTTGTAAATTAGGGCAATTTGTATAAATATCCTGGGTTGTATATAATCAGTAGGCAATTTATTAAAGGTTCACTTTGTTTTATAAAATACCTAGGAGAGTTACAAATGTCCTAGGTACGTCATGAATTGCCTCGGTAATGTGTAAATAGCCTTTTTTTCGTGTTGCGCACACAGTCAATTCACGATTACTTACGGTATGTTAATTAGTAAAACCATAAGGAAGTATGTAACAAATTAACCAAAGAGGGGGAAAAAATTAGGAAAATTTTCTGTCATGCTATTACTACTTATTGCAACAGGCGCTACTCGAGTGGCACTTCGATGAACCAATTATACCATTCTTAACACACTGGCAGCGTTTAGTTTTGCACCTGCTAATGCAGTTGCATCGGACGAACCCCTGACCGTGTCCTCCAATAGCCTTCGACTCTTTTGTAGCTGCAGAACGCAGTGAAATCGTTTCGCCTGGTATATCTTCTAATTCTATGAACGTCTCTTTGCAGACTGTAAACTGCGATCTTGCGTACAGTTGGGCCAGTTTTCCATGTCGTGTGGCGAGCTCATATAAGCCATCGTGTGTCTGTGTCATCACCCGTGCTAAAACTGATCTGAAAACGAAAGCTTCGTGAGATTCGAGTAGCTCTATCACACGTGAAGACAGACTTTTTACACTTACCTGGCATCTGTCTTCCCGCGGTCTACGTCGGGGACAGGTACTCGGACGGAAGCGCCTACGTCATCTTCGGGAAATTTTGCGTCGGAATCTCTCTTCATACGTTTCGATTACTACACTAATGCTTTATTAGCATTATCCCTCTCATGTAGGATGTACACAATCAAACAGTGCATTATTGCCACAGCAATATCAGTATACGGTACACACATCTTCCTGTACGAACTTGTCGACTTCTTCCGCCGCCTCGTCAACTGATCACAATACATGATGTGTGACGTATTCTAAATGATAAAAATTATTCTTCGAACTGAAAGTTCTTGGTGTGTAATCGCTATTTACACATTACCGAGGCAATTCATGACGTACCTAGGACATTTGTAACTCGCCTAGGTATTTTATAAAACAAAGTGAACCTTTAATAAATAGCCTACTGATTATATACTATCTAGGATATTTACAAATTGCCTTAATTTACAAAGTGCCGCTAACATATGGACGTCTATACATGCGCGCATTAGCCCGAATTTTGTTCGTTACATGTTAAGGCCGGTACAGACTAGCGCGCATCAACTGCAATGTAACATATTGCATTGCAGTTGATGCGCGCTAGTTTGTACCGGCCTTTATGTAACATGTTGCATTTGCAGTTGATACGCGCTAGTCTGTACCGGCCTTTACATTACATTTTGCATTGCAGTTGATGCGCGCTAGTCTGTACCGGCCTTTAGGAACTCGTGTTAGAGGTCTATAAACAGAGGATTCCAAATTGAGTCCCAAAACGGTGTTTTTTGCCGGATTGAGTCCCGGGCTTGTGGGGTTACCTGACATGAAGTTCCGGGTTAGCGCGCTTACCTGAAATACATTTCCGGATTGAGTCCCGGGCTGGGACGCCCAGTGTTCGGTTCCACATGGTGATTTCAATTTTTAATTAGCCTACACGTAGAGAATAGATCTTGCACGTTTCGTTGCTTTCGTTGATGCGAATTTATTTGGAATACATATGAAATTTCGATAATCTCGTTTTCGTTCCTGAATGCCGACAAGGGAGATCGGTTCGCTAGCATCCAGAAATTTATTTCAGGCGGGCACGCTTACCCGGAACTCAGTAAGGGTACTGATAACAAATAGGGGCGCGGCTGGGACTCAATCCAATGACACCTCTGTAAAAGGTACAGTACATAGATAGTTCAGGGTGTCTACTGGTTCCGGAAGTCCAGGGTACCCCGGAAAAGTCCCGGACGCTAAAAGTAGGTCCTGGAAACCCGGAAAGTCCTGGAATTCCCTTACCTATTGCCAAAAGTCCCGGAATTTTTTTACAGATGTCCAGTGTGTCTAACAGTCATTTAAGTCATTTATTTTGGAAGAAGGTCATTCAAGTCATTTGAATTCATTTATTTTCAATCTTGGTCGTGTTCTAAAAATTTGAAAATCAGCAAATTATACCTTAAAAGAGAGAGCAAAGAATTTAGAACTGAAAAATTCTATTATAACGACCAGGGCTGCAATTTTCATGCGAATGCATATTTTTATGTATGACGTATATTCCAGAAGTTTCAAAAGATCTTCACAAATCACAGAATTCTGAGTCAAATGAACGGCACTTTATTTTGCATACTTAGCATATTTTGGTGTTTACCGCATATTTTGCACTAGTTTTGCTTATTTTCAATTTTTTTTTTCTCCAAAAAGTGATTTTTCTAGTTTTGTATTCAAAAATACTGAAAATAATTCCCGACTCCAAGAAAAGAACTGAAAAGACTTGATGATTAATGAATCATCAGAAACGCTTTTAGAAAAATATATTCTTTTCATGGTGTCTATCAGGCATATAAATAATAAATAGCATGTATTTTACAAAATGAGTATGTAAGCATGTAAACAGCATGTTTTTCAGTAGATTTTCAGAAAAATTATGTATTTTGCTGAAGTAATTGGAAATAAAATTGAAAGATTACTGCCAGCAGTCTGAAAGTTAGATCGAAAAAGCTGCACATGATCCTCCTAAATCAGATAATTTTGAACTTGTTAAAAATACTTGAAGGATGAATTGTTGGAGATCAAACTTAAATTTATGCTTTCAATAGCTGAGGAATGTCACCCCTTTTTGTCGCACTTTCAATCGAACAAACCAGTATTCCCTTATTTGGGAAATTACGAAAACTATTGACCATCCCTGGGAAAAAATTTTTAAGAAAAGTAATTTTTGATGTCAATATTGCTGCTGATGATCTAAGAAATGTATCATTTATTGATATTGGTTTTGGGGCAGTTCGTATTACTGGCAAACACAAGAAAACATCAGAGATATTGCAGTTTAGAACGGATTGTAGAATTTTTTAAAAGCTATGCACATTAAGCTCATTGAGAAATGCCCATCCACCAAAAATAATGACATAACAAATTTCGAGAGGATCGAATAAGCATACTTTTGTCAGTCTTTATTGAAAATAACTTTGAGGCAGCTTTTGGTGACCGATTTAAATGCGAGTACATAGAAATTTGTAAGAATTCAGCTGGAACACAATATTTAAAAGAATATGAAACCGTCAAAAGCGGACTAGATGAGTATTTATTCAAAATAAAAGATTTTTATCCTCTTTCCAAGGAGTCAGAAGATTTTCTGAAGATAAGTTTCATTTTTTTTTTTTTTTTTTTCGTTGGAAATTCTGAAATAGAGCGCAGTTTTTCCATAAATAAAGAGTGTCTCGTAGAAAATCTATTATAAGACTAACTTGTAGCACAGAGAATTGTATACGGTGTAATAAAGGAGGAATACAAGTTTGCTTATAAAAATTTAGATACTACTCCATCTCTGATCCAACACTTGAAAAATGCCTGCCAAACGAAAGAAATGCTTAAAATTGAATGTAATAAAAGAAGATGATGGTAATAAGAGAATGAGACGACTGACTCAAGAATTGTCACTGCTGAAAGCTGAAAAGCAAAGGTTGATTGAGGTCAAGAATGACGAATTGAATAATACTAAGTGTAAAATTCCCTATTTAAAACATAAGTTGAAACGTGATATGTGAAATGAAGTCACTAACTACAAGTCAATTCTGAGACTAAAACAAGACGAAAAAATATTTTTATCAAAGATATGTTTTTGGTCTCTGAATCAATCTTTGAAGATCTTTCAAACACTTTTTTTTTTGCAAACTCATCATAATTCTGTGTTGCACATCGCGTTCTCTTTTGTATCTTTAAATTTAGTTAAGACCATTCTGTACGCAGAACTAGAATCAAAATTTGCATAGCGTGATTTAGGATGCTGCATGCGACACGGAGCATGGAGAGCCGAATATATTTCCCTACCTTTTATAGTAACTAACTAACAAACAGAAATTCGTATACACGAAGGTGGGTGGTGTGGTCCTTACCTGCGACTTTTGATTTTTTAATGGGTCACCCTGTAGAGAGGTTCCATGAGTTGATAAAACATTTTCAGCAAAGTTTGAGTAAAGTTGGAAAAGGTTAACTCATGTCACAAAGCAAAAAAGTTATTATGGGGATTAACATTGATTTTTGGATTTCGGTATTCTCAAAACTAAACCCTACGCATTCACTATGCTTATAAAATTTTAAAATTGAATAATAAATCGCAGGTTACCCCCATGTAGAACCTGAAGAATTAAGGGAGCGGAGAGACACAAATTCAGAAATGGATTCAAGGACTCAGAAAATCCTAATAATTACATAGAGGGCTCAACTTTTGAGAACATTGGAGTAATTGGGAATTAGCCCCCCCCCCATAGAGACTCAAGGGTTACAAGGAAAGGGGAAATGATCCCAGAAACGGATTCAGTGATACCAAAAAACCGTATTATTGACGTAGAGAACTCGGATGCCAGGAAATCGGAGTAATTGAAGATTAGCCCCCGTATAGCCTCAAGGATAGAAGGAAGGAAAAATGACTCCGGAAATGGATTCAGCGACCCAAAAACTCGAACTATCAACGTAAAAAATGTAGAAATTGAGAGAAGTCGGAGTAACTGGAAATTAGTCCTCCGTAAAGCGTGAATGGTTCAGAGAAGGGGGAAATAATCGTTGAAATGAATTCAGCGACACTTAAGACCTCTTATTCGGAAAATAAATAATTTTCAGACTAAAACGGGAATGCTCCTCCCAACGACTGAAACTTTCAGTTCCAAAAATCAATGTTCATTTCCATAAGAACTTCTGCCCCTTGTGGCACGGATTAACCTTTTTCGATTTGACCGAAACTATAGCCAAACTTAAAAAAATGAGATTTTATTTTACCAAAAGTAAATAAGAACCGTTTTAGTTGTCCGCCTGGTTTTCGAGGGGGGGGGGCTGATCTAAAAACCTTTGATTTATCAAAAATCTTCAATTTTAATCGATTAACTGAAAATAACTGATCGGTTTATGATGATTAGTTGAAAATGAATTAGTTAATCGAAAGTAACCAACTGATCAGAAGTAATCGATCAATTGAAAATATTATGGATTGATCATAGTGAGGTATCCTTACAGCTATTCTGAGGGGTAATTCAGAATGTAAGAGTAGAATAGTTCTTATTCCAACCCAGTTTTAAATATTCAGAACATTTTTATATACCTTCACGTTCCCTCCGACCCCTGATGCGATACTCGAAAGGGTAGTTTCCGTGGCCGGGGGTGCCGTGTCTCAGGGGCCACTATGGCATGCGTGCATCGCTATACATCCCACCACACCATCGTATATCTTGACGTAGAGTTCCCAGACTGGATAAAAATAAAAAGGGTACATTCAGGAGGGTTTTTGAGGGGAGGGAGCGTCGAAAAGCAAAATAAATTCTTATCTGTGAAATGAGTGAACAAGCCTCGTACATCTGAAATTTCAAAAAGTGCTTTTATATCAACTTATCGAATAGTTTTTGAATTCTCTTGAGTTTCCGGGGAGAAGGATACAAATTTTGCTGTTTCACGTTTCATTAGTTAAGCCCAGAAAAAAGCACGGGATATATGGGCTTCAAGATCCTTTTTTACAGCGCATTTCATAGAGGTTATGATTTTTTCAAACTGGAGTTTGGAAATCAGGAGACATACCGAAAATTTGCGTGAGAATATAATTATATAAAATTAAGCGTTGATTAATTTGGCTACATAATATGTTTTTATAATATGACTTACAACTGAGGAATTATCGAGGAAGAACTCGGGGGTGGAGCTCACGTTTCCCTAGGGAAGGGACATTTAATGTTATCCTAGGGAGCTGGACGTGGCCTCGATGGTGGCTACATGTCTTAAAAGATTCTTTAGGATCCGAGTACAGATGTGCCAAGTAACACATTTGCATCGAAACACGCATGGTATATTCGACTAACATCCGGACTGCCGTGCTATGACGGCGACGACAAATTCAACCGAGATAAAGATGAGCTGGCGGGACGAAATCCCGAAGTCTCGAAAATAATCTGCAATAGCTCGCCGTCAGTTTCGACATTGTCCCGAACTTGTTCATTTTATCGAAGTCAGTCGCGTCGTCACATCGAAAACCTTATCAAAGAATGTAAATACATACATTACGCACACATACCACTAAACTCTAACAAGAACACCAACAACTTCACCATGGGCGCGTTTTATCGAGCTCGTGTCAATGACTTAGCACGAAACGACCTTGTTACGAGTTGATGGACACCACCACCTCCAGCGACGTTCTCACCGTAACCACTGACCCGAAGGGGGCACGTCTGTGTGCGATAGTATGTATTTGGAAAAATCATAATTCTGAAGCACTTCCTCCATTACATAGTTCGGCTGATTGATGTCAACATACACTGTCATAAAAATAAAAACTTTGGCAGGTAAAATGTCAAGGCCATACGGATCAATTTCAAAATTGGAATCATCCCATCAGATGCCTAGGTTCAGAAGACTATAATCGAGAAAAATGCGGTGGTCAAAGTCGAAATTGCAGCAGTACTTGACGGAGTATGAATATTCCTCAAATTCGAATTTCACCGCCGAACTTGTCTCAATTGTTTGTACTTCGTTTGTGCACAGCCCTTATTTGAACATCAACCTCTGTTCATCTACAGCTTAGGATCACTGCAGGGGTAAGATGATGATGAGGTTATCAGTCTTGCGATCGATTTGATGCAGCTTTCCATTTTTCCCTATCTTGTGCGAGTTCCTTCTTTTTCAAATAACTACAACGGTTAACATTCTCAATAATCGTTCCATTTTTATAATGAGCCCTCCCCTGGTGTTCGATGCGGTGTATTAAATAAAAAAATTGTTTGCAAATGAGACGGATTCGTCGTTTACAAAACAACTTGGAACAGGGCTCCTTTTACACGTGTTTGATTAGACGATTGCGCGCATAGGGAATAAAAATGGCGGATGATCATATTCATCCCTATAGTGCTCTACTAAAACCTAAAATTTGTGCCTTTCTCGCCAGCATCAAAATAAGTAGCAGTTAGTCAAATCAAAAAACAGCCAGACAGTTCGCGACGCAAGCATTCGGGAAATAGATAAGCAGAAAGAGAGAAACAATCATTTTTCAATATTGGCAACACTGGACTTCCATAAGGGACGCAGAGGTTTGCGTTCTTCATCACACGAGGGGCATAATGGTTCGAGATTCTTCACTGGAAAGGGCGTCTGAAACAAGAGGCATGAAAAGCAGAATTAAGTAAGAAAGAAGACATTTTGGTTCTTTTTAACCGTTATAGGCACGTATCGCCCTTTGCCTAAATCTGGCACTAGTCTCGAAAAGTCTTGGAACAGTCTTGAAAGAAGGCTTATGTGTCTTTCAACCAAGTCTAAAAGAAGGTATTCGAGTCATAAATAAGTATGAAGATATTTTGCGTATTTTGAAAAACTGAATGGGAAAATTTGAATTTTTTCTTTTTGGAAAATGGCGTGAGGTTCTGTAACAACTTGCCCCGCTGTGGAGCCTTCCGATTTAATATGCAGACATTAGACAAATTACCTATCATGTGAAGAAGTAAACCCATAAAGTTTCATACAACTTAGAACAAATCTGTAAGACAGTTGTCTGAAATAATCTTGAAGCGTGTTCAGAGTTTAATCTCGAAGAGCCTACAGTAGGGTCGCGAGAATTCTCGTAGCATTAAAGAATCTCTCATAATATGGAACAGTTTTGAGAAGAACTAGGTAATTAATTCTGGACGAGTCTCCAGTGAGCAGTGGAGAATGTCAACCTAAAGAATTTCAAGCGGGGAGAGAAGAGTGTGAGTCTCGAACTACTTCTTTTCTAATTTGCTCTCAATCTGAGCCATGGAATCCGTTCTTTCGAGCATTATCTCAGAGACGTCGGGGAGGCTGTTGGGGCTGTCTTATCCTTCTTCCCTTCAAGCCGAAAACTGGCCTAGGTCGAAATCTGGCGAATTTCTTCGTGGGCTCAAACCCGGGACCTCCGGATTCCGAGACCAACGCGCTATCCACTCGGCCAGCCAGACCCCATGAGTCTCGAACTAATCTGCGAGAGTCTGGAGAGTCTCAATTATGTTATGAAAGTCATATAATGAAATTTTGATCATGATTAGAAAAGTCTTCAATCAAGTTTGCATGAACCATACGAAGTCTGAAATGTGTTTCAAACAGTTTTGGCCGATTTCAAATAAGTTTGAAAGAGCCTCCAAAAGGCTTGATAAAAAAGAGTCTTGATGGTAATGGAGCCAGCGTTAAAAGCCAGTATGTGGCCACCGGCAGACTTCTCCGGGATGAAGGCAGGGTTGGAGGAGATTATATAAGAAGCGGGTCTGTTTCCAAGAGGAAAAACATGTCTTTTTTCGGTAAACTAAAGAATTTTTCATAAATTCAGCAGGGAGGAAACTGCCCTATTTGACTGTCCCCCCTGCAGTCCCTAAGACGTTCTCTCTCCTTGAGAAAGAAAGTTGAATTGTACTTGTTTTATGCTGAACGTTCAGAATACTTCAGACACTTTTTCTTTGTCTAAAATTCAGTGAGCTGCAAAACTTGGATAGCACATTGTGAAAGGTTCAAAGAAAAAAACCTCCGAATTCTTCCAGCTTATTACCTCACAGAAACATCATCTTGAAATAACGATCTAAAATGTTCGGGGGAGGGAAGTAAAAGTATTCAATTGAAATGGTCCGAGGAAGAACCGCCGAAGTTCAGGGAATCAAATTTTACAGGAGTACCGAAAACATATCCAGAATTCCGTTGACTTGAATTGTAATCAGGAGCAAGCACGATCGCGCGATCCGAATCAATTCAGGATCCGTGATCCAAAATTTGGGTCAATTTTCCTGTGGAATTAGTGATCCGGATCATTTTGAACCACCTTTTAGGGGTTTTTGCTTATTTTCTCGCCCGACGAGTCACGAAAATCATGGCGGGGATCAATGTTAACGGTCTGTGGTCTGCGATTCATGATCCGAATTAATTTTCGTATAGAATCCGTGATCCGAGTCCCTCTCTGCGTGATTTCCGGGTGTCTATAAAAATTTGCTTCTTCCCAAAAATCAAAAAAAGAAGAAATTAAAAAAATAGTACATAGGCAACAGCACAGCGTGCCGAACTACTGATTATTTGTCTTCGAAAAATGATTTGTGACAAGTGACAACGTGTACTTGGCATGGTAGATACGGTGGTGACTTGAGCCGGCCTGCTGTGTGTGCGATTTTGTGGTAATTTCATGTGTGCTGCGTGACATTTGTTGAAACAACCTAACGTATTTTCTTAATTTATAATCCTTTTTAAATATGAATTCCAAATTGTTAGCAAAGGAAGAAATTGAACAAGTATCACTGAAACGTCGGTATTTGTTTTGTACTTACAATTTTGGACCTCGATTATGAGTGTGGTGAGCCCATGAAAAGAGTCGAAGGTTATGAATAAAGTCATAAATTTCAGAAATTTGAATTTGAATTTGGTAGACACCCTGTTATAATGTTGTGTGTCCCTCAGTCTGTTAGTCAGTTTGACACGCATGGCATTTAATAATGCAAATGTATGGCTATGTATCGGAATGATACAGAAGTTTGTGTGCTGAAATGTGGCAAAGTCATGAATTTCACAAATTTGTGTTTGGTAAATACCCTGGATCTTCCCCCACTCCTGTTGTAATAGATTTTGTAAACGATTCCTATAGCAAGGAGTGACTGTTTTAGGGCAAAACTTGTACGCCAGGATCGTCATAATCAGCAGATGCCGAAACCGCTTGAAAGTGATTTTTGCCAAATAATGGAATCCGGCGGTTCTATGAACCACTTCAATTCTGATGTGCATATTCTGAATACCCAGAGTAGTGTCCCTTTGAGATTACACGTACTTCTTGGAATAACCCTGAAAACCATCGTGAAGCTACATGGGCATGCCTCAGCCATCATGATGGACAGGTCTGCACTTCCACCGCAGATCACGCGAACCACCGCGGATCTGGATCGTGCTTTCAGTGCCTCAAAACGTGGCGCAGAATGCCAACAGCCGAACTGAAGCGCAGCACCCGAAACCCGTTATATTGACGCAGCGCATACAGGTATTTGGCAACGGCATCAGCGCCGCGGCAACCGGGTAACAATGAAACACGAAGACCTGTATCGCCTCGGCGATCGTTCCCAACCAGTTTCCGAACTCGTCCCGCGAGCAAGTCTGGCAGAATTTGATTCAGTCGTCCCCGCCGCCGCCGCCATTGATAGTGCAGTCATCGCAGTGGCAACAGCGGCGAGCGGTGTCGCGTCCACCCGATTTACCAATTCGCGGGTCCGTATTTCCCGCCTCGCGGTGCGCAACCGTATGTACTACACACGTGTGCAGTCGGGTACCAACACAGACGAGACACCGAAACAGCCAACCAATCCAGTCGCGGCCGGCTAGACTGGAAGAATAGCACGCACGCCACATCGGCGAATCAGGCCGGTGCCGACAGATGCCGAATCGGATCGCACGTAAAAAATTACCAGGGAGCACTTTTCGGAGTTTGCGATCGAGCCAACAGTGAAAATCTCATCACCATGATGGTGCGGTTGGTACACAAGTGAATTGATTGGTTCGCTGTCAGTTCATTCGCTCCACGTTCTTCGGAACTGGCGAGTAGCTCTCCATGGACCACAGCACTCGAGAACTTTCCGCGGCACAGTGATTCGGAAGGAAGTATACAGGCACTGAACTTCAAGTACGAGGACTAATTGTACAAATGTATATTTACTAGCTGACGGGCTTCGCGGCTTATCTAGACTGTGTGCTGAAGTGAGTTGGCTAAGGCGAGTTAGATGGAGATGGTGATGCACGCATGCTGAAGTGGCTCCCTGAGCACCGCACCCCTGGCCCTGTGGAAACTGCCCTTTCAAGTATCGCATCAGTCGCCAAAGGCACGCTTTGAGGTCGGCCTCAGCCCCTATTTTGTCGTTACACTGCCGGTGCACGCTGTCCTGCCAGAGTCTCCATGGGGTTCCCTACTGACCGAGGTTAACGCTTACCCCGCACTAACCTGGCATTTGGGTGTACCACAGCCGGACACGTTTCCTCTTCACTCACCCCTCACCGCCTTGTCTTGGTATATGTGCCGATGCCGGAAGGTAGTGACGGCGGGTGAGCCCTGTGGGAGGGGGTCTGCAGCAGCTGCTCCAGCTCTTGTAAGATGGTACAGAGTTGTGTTCGATAGTGTGGGCCGAGTTTGGTCCGTCGGCCCGCTGCCTCGACCACTCTGCATCTTCTCCATAATGGTCGAGACAAAGGCCGGCGAATGAAAAGATGATGTATGAAGATATTTAGTAGAAAGCTACGTGTGAAGTACCAATGAAAATAATTATCAATCGTACTCGCTATAGCTTGTGGCGAATGTGTAGGAAATTATTGCGCAGAATATTTTTCTCGTATACAGGGAACTAAAAATTGCAATCATTAGAAGAACCATTTGTCAGCAGAGAAATCAAAACGCGACTGTTTCCTGTGGCAAATTCGAAAATACCAGGATTTTGGAAGGGGGGATGCGGCGGAAACAGTTTGAGTGGGCTATGCATATAACATTTGTTATCAGCATTGTTACTATTGGGGCGTTAACCAAAAGTACCTATGTTGGTAGAGCACCTGGAAACAACCGAGTATGGACATCCCCCATCTTGAGTCCAAACGCGCCCGTAGATGCCGAATTCCGCTAGCTCCGCATAGTCGGATTCGACATCGACGGGCGTGGCTGGACTCAGGATGGCGGATTTCCTATTCGATTGTTTCCAGGTGCTCTAATGTTGGTAGCCCTGTTTCTACAATTTGGGGATAATTTAACTGGTCCGTATAAAGAATATGTAAAAGGAGTGATCTTTGAATGCCTTTGGCATGTTATAAAAATTGTTTTTGAAAGAAAGTGGGTTGAAATAATTTTAGCCATAGCATTGAGCTATCAGAATAAAGAAGAATTACCTCCGTGGACGTTTTTTTTAAATGAAATTATACGAAATTGAAAATCGCAATTTTTGATGTTGAAGAATAGGAAGCTGGAATAACCCCTCAGACGTTTCCAATGTTTGTGTTAGTGTGTTACACCTGCGCTACCCAGGCAATGTTAACTTCCCAATATTATACCTCTTCATCTGAACATCGGCTTTTCGTCTATTTGTAAACGATTTAGATGTGCAAATGAATTTTAAAATATCAATGGATTGGTCTTATTGATGGTAAAAAAAAAAACGCATCTATTATACTTAGGTACACAAATGCCATTTGTTGTAAACTGTAGCTGTAGATATCAACTTAACGCGGAAATAGGTGAATGAGCCAGGTACATGCAGTAGAAGGTATAAAAGGCCGGCCCGGGGTCCCACAACAGACTATGCTAAGCGCCATAGTCATTGACCTCTTGAGGCGCATGGTTAGATTCGCGCGCTTTTGAATCATATGCTCGATGTTGACATGTTTCGCGTGTGAATATTTTTAATCACGTGTTCGCGAATTAAAGGTGGGAAGCATTAAGTGGGAGATATTTTTAATTGAATATTTAAAATTTGATTGTTTAACCTAGCCGAGACAAGAGAGTCCCTCGTTAGACGCGCCAATTTACTATTAACAAACCCACTCTCACTTATCAGTTTAGTCCTCAGTTACTAATAAAAACCAAATGAATGCAGCTCACTACAATCACATACAGCATCATAAACTCAAGCCTAGACTGTGAGGAAATGAAGTTTCTGGTGGCAAGTTTGCATACTCTTTGTTTTTAGATTCGACAAACTACCCCAACTTGGACACAAGTCGAGTCTACTTTATGCAAAAAAGTCTAAAGACATTATGAATAAATTCTCACATGTTGGAATATCGGCTGCTATTTCGCAAAAAGAGATAAACTAATTGTTTTCACCGCTAGGGCTAGATGATTGTTGAATACTTTCCTCTATACAGAATTGTTTCATGCAAAAGTTGTCGATGAGAATGGAATTTAGGTCTATAACGGATCTTTTAACAGCACAAACGAAAAATTGTTTCACCTGTTGACTGCTTTGAGTGAAAATAGCATACATGTCCAAGTTGGGGTAGTTTGTCGAATCTAACGCTGCTTTTAACGGTACAAATATGAAATTGACTCGTCCATCGATTGCATTGAGTGAAAATAGCATACATGTCCATGTATCTGATATTCGTTGATTCAAAGATTTGCAAAATTAATACTAATGGTTGGATATACTCAAATGTAATTGCGAGATGCTGAGAGGCCCATTGTTGACGCTAGTGCGTCTAACAAGGGACTCTCTTGTCTCAGCTTAGTAGATGACTATCAAATTTGATTTGAAAATCAATTCAGGATTGATAGGTCGATAGTGTTCCAAATTTAATTGGGAGATGCTGAGAGGTCCATCGTTGACGCTAGCGCATCTAACGAGGGATCATTGACGCTAGCGCGTCTAACAAGGGACTCTCTTGTCTTGGGTTGGTAGATGGCTATCAAATTCGATTTGAAAATGAATTCAGGATTGATAGGTCGGTAGTGTTCCAAATTTAATTAGGAGACGCTGAGAGGTCCATCGCTGACACTGGCGCATCTAACGAGGGACTCTCTTGTCTCGGCTAGGTTAAACAATCAAAATTTAAATATTCAATTAAAAATATTCAACGGAAATATCTCCCACTTAATGCTTCCCGCCTTTAATTCGCGAACACGTGATTAAAAATATTCACACGCGAAACATGTCATCATCGAGCATAATATGATTCAAAAGCGCGCGAATCTAACCACGCGCCTTGAGAGGTCAATGACTATGGCGCTTAGCATAGTCTGTTGTGTGTCCCGGGACCGGCCTTTTATACCTTCTTGCATTCAGAATAGTTCGTAAATTTTCGGAAAGTTTAATTCCCAGAACATAAAGAATTTGAAAACATGTTTTTACCAGTGCCGTTTTTACCATATGTGCGGACTGTGCGGCCGCACAGAGCGGCAAATTTTTAGGGGCGGCAAATTTTTTTTTTTTGGGGGGGGAAACGAAGAAAAATTGGAAAAAAATCGGGGAAAAAAGTAAAATTGTCGAATTATGAAAAATGTACAGAAGTTTTTTTTTGGGGGGGGGGGGCATGGGTCGGCAAAAAATTTTTCTCACAGGGCGGCGGCGAACCTAAAACCGGCACTTGTTTTTACTAACAACTGCATCAGGGAGAAACAAAAGTTGAAAGAAGAAGGGCCTCCATTATACTTCGGCAAGGCAATGTCCTTCATTGTTACTGCAGGTGTAGATACCTAGTGCTTGGTAGATGTATATTTCGTTAGCAAACTTGTGCACCAATTTGGAGGGGGGGGTCTGATCTTGATCAAAGGGGAGGTAGTGTTAGACACCTCCCCCACAGCTCTTATATAGTAGAAGTTAAGGCGCGTCCACACTATGCCGAATAACATTTAGCACTGCCAATTGACAAAAATCGATCAGCACATGCCGCGAATTTCCGAGTGTCTACATATAATCGGCTTTCGCTGATCGGTAGTACCGATTTGTGCTGATCCGCATAGTGTGGACGCGCCTCTAGATCATGCAGGTACATCAAGTTTTCCCCTTCAAAGTAACCCCCCCCCCCCCCGCTCCGGCTAGAGTGCACGTATGCATTCGATGTTTTCAGTAATGGAAAACATCCACCCAATTACTCCAAACCAAATTGAGATTCGAGGAAAGTGCATTTCTCGAGACTGAAAAAGAAATTTGAAACCTGCATTCCCTCAATGGTCCACCACAAGGGGGAAAGATCTTGACTTCCAACATTTTGGGCAGAGGAAGCCACCCACGCTCGTCGGTATGCTGTCCCTGGGGTATACCCTCGCCATGCTGCGAGTGGCGCCACATCTTCATCGGGTTGGCTTGTGATGGCTTGGCTCGGAAAGCAATCAAATTTAATTATCAACACGCCCCTAAACTGACTCCTTTACTTACGTGTAGCTGAACTGGGTATGAAATTTATCTGACTCAGCAACTCTTCGCCTACCGCGAATATAACTCATTACACGTTTCCGCCGCAATGTTCGCTTTCGTATCTCGCGAATACTTTTTTCTTTCACTATTTTTCTCTTTTTCTTCTGTCTGGTGGTCGCTCCGCGTGTGAACTGTAAAATTCGCGCGCCGGTTTACTTCGTTAATTTTTCGAACTAGTATTTCTTCGTGTAGTCGGTGTCGTGTTTCATAACAATACCATTTTTAGCTCGCGGGTTTTAAAATCTACATTACGGTCGTCGTGTTTTCCTTTCTCAACATTATGGCTGACTGGCGATAATTAAAACGTTTTCGCGTCCTTTATCGGGTGGCGTATACACGTAGCGAGGTGAGGTTATCTGGAGTCGATTCGAGTATACAGAGAGAAGGAAAAAAAAAGTGAGGTTCGACAGGGTTCGACGTAAATATCGTCGAAAATGAGAGAATAAATCGAGAAAACGAAATGGAAGCGTGATAAGGGACACGTGTTCGGCGGCTCGGCCGCCCGACATGTTTCCGTCTTATTTGTTTTTCTGGGTTTTTCGCTCAGTCGTTCATAAATTTCTCTTATTGGCAATGCAGAAACGTTGTAACTCGGAATGACTACCTCATACAAGTGAGTCACAAAATACTCCTGCATCTATATTAGTCCAGGAGAATTAGCTAAAAAAATAGGTGTTTGATGGAATTCATTGCAGCACAGCTGAAACTTGGTACGCTTGTTCAGTACCCTCTTTGGAAAAGCCCCGTGATTTCCCCCCTCCCCCGGTGTGAGCATCACCCCTCAGAGTCCAAAAAGTGCCCCCCGGAAATAGTTTTTGGTTTGTATCTAGCTTAAAACTGAGTTATAGGTAAAAATATTCCTTACCAAAATTAAAGAGCGTAAAATTCTCTACAAAAATGATATCCATGTTTTTTTCGTGAATCCCATGCCAACCAAGATAATCGGCGTTCATGATCACGCGAGCATGTAATATGGAGTAACCTACAACGTGCACCGTATACGAACACTGAAATAATCGCGGAAACACATGACTAAATGCATAGAATGTTACATGATATAATTTCAATTTATTATCTTTATTATTATGAGAATTCATCTTCATCTGAATCTACATGTATACAATTTTCTGCGTTTAAACAACCTCCTCTACAAACGCGTGGCTGCGAGAGATACCCACTTTACAGCAACCACAAGCTCGTAAGCCCGATGCGGAAAACTTACGTTCGTGTAAATCCGCTCGAGACCCATGGAAAATCGACCCTCGTTAGCCCTGTCTCAATCCGGTATGTTTCCCCTGCGGCAGCCAATCAGAGCGCTTCATTCGAGGGGAGCCATCAGGTTAGCTAATCACAGCGCTTCATTTACGTGTAACCCTCTCACTACTCGAGCTATACACCGGCGTCAAGGTACCCGTGCTATAATACCCTTTATGTATGCCCTTTGTAGACCAGTCGTGTAGCCTCTCTGTATGCCTCTAAGTATCTCCTTTGTAAACTGTCCTGTAGCCCCTCTGTTTACCCTTCCATGTCGCCTTCATGAATCCCCTCCGCAAACCCGGGGGTAGATCCCCTCTTGTAATTCAGATACATATGGGAAGGAATGATGGTCTCTCAGCCTGTTCAAAAACGTTTGAACATCCCTTCTGTCATGCTGCACTCGTGATTCCCTCAATTCTTTATGCTGAGCACTCGTTTCTGGTTGACAGTTTGTGAACTGTTTCAAACCTTGGCAAAAATGAAGCATATGACAGGGGCGCTAAGAATCCACTGCTGCAAAACGCTAGAGGTAGCAACATGTCGATGAGTCGTCCGCCTGCACTCATCATAATTCGCATGAGTGTTTGTTCGATTCGCGTTTGGACGCTAAAGAGTCGCTCTCTAGCGGCCTAATGTAATGCGGCGCGCTGATTGGTGTATTTGGACGAAAAGATGATCAGGGGCAAAAATGTTCTGCAAAAAAACTCAAGTTGGGCTCATCTGAAAGGAAATTATAAGGACTGACACTTTGGTTCTCTTCAATACTGAAAATGCTAGAGCTCATTTCACCTGTACATTTTGTGGTAAAAATACCCTGATCATCTTTTCGTCCACTACACTAGCGCACATACAGGAGTGTCCAAACGCCAATAGTCATGTTGCTCTATATCTGTTGTCTGTCTTCAATCCGAAAACAAGCCGGTCCATCTAGTGCTGGGATTTAAAATTACAGCGTTCAACTCTTCTCGCATGTTTTTTTTTATTATTTATTTATTTATTTTTTTAAAAGTACATGTGTGATTTGTATTGACCCGAGGACTACTTTTACCAATCTTGGTTTTCCCGTAGTCATCGGGTCATCACAGGAACATTATACATATAACCGACAAAACTATTCAACTTAAATTAAAACTTAATGTAATCTATCCTCTAAAACTACATGCTTTGTAAATTATAATATGAACATCGAACGAAGGGTCGGATTAACTGTTGGGTTTTTCTTTATTTTTTATTTTTCATAATTTTGCCTACATAATTTATTGTATTTATTGTTTTTGTTTTGTTTATGAACCATTGGTTATAACTGTTTTTTATTCCAAACTTTTTCCGTATTTCTTTGAATGCTGGACAGCTCAAAAATGTGTGATCTGGCGAGTCGGTTTTTTTTTTTTTTGCATTTTAGACATTTATCTATTTCATTAATTTTGAATCTTTTCAGATATTCACCAAAGTTTCCGTGACCTGTTAGAAATTGTGTGAGATAAAAGTTTGGTTTCAGATCTTTGTTTTTAATTCTGTACTCTATATTTGGGATTAATTTGAAGGTTCTCCTACCAGTTTGGTCTGTTTCATATTGTTTTTGCCAAACGTCAATATATCTTTTATTAATATCCCTGATTTTTATTTTTTTCTCCTTTTCACGTATGCCAGACCATTTAATTTTTTTAACGTTGTTGGTTTTTTCAATTTGTAGTTCAATAGGCAGAATTCCTGCAATGACATTAGTTGCCGAATAAGATACTGTTCTGTAGGCTGATATGACGTTTAATAATATTTTCCTCTGTTCCTTTTTGATTTTATTTTTGTTGCTTTTGCTCAGTTTAGGGTAGTATATTGTGCTGCCATATTCCACAATAGATCTAAATAGTGCCGTATATAAGATTTTTCTGTCCGTGAAATTTAGTCCGAAAGTATTGTTATATAAAGCTGTTATCCTGCTATAGTATTTTTTAATTTTTTGTATTATATAATTCACATGACTGGTGAAGTTTAAGTTTTCATCACATATCATACCTAAGTATTTCATTTCCTTCTGAAAGTTTAGATTTGTATTGTTGAGCTTTAACAGTTTTTCGATGTCCTTCTTCATTGTTTTTTTATTGTGTTTCTTAGTTATTAGGATTGCGTTTGTTTTTTTCTGGGTTTAAGCTTAATCCAAATTCTTTCAATGTATTATAGATTGTCTCAATTCCCCTGTTTATTGTATTTATATCATTGTTGTTACGCATTCCAGCTATTAGCAGTATGTCGTCAGCATAGCTGATTAATTCCATATTTTTTACCAGTGTTGAAATTGTGGTGTACTTTGGCCATCGCAATATTAAAGATGGTGGGTGATAGCGCAGATCCCTGTGGTACACCTGCCTTTAGTTTTTGACTATGTACAATTTCTTTGTTATTATAAAATCGTATCTCTCTGTTTTCTAGGAAGTTTTTGACAATATTTATTATGTTATTCTGTAGTTTATTTTGTTTTAGGCTTTCTAAAATTGACGACCATTTAATTGAATCAAAGGCGCCACTGATGTCAAAACTAATTAGTATTATAATTTTGTAATTTAATTCATTTTTATATTTTTCAATAGTTTCAAAACATTTATGGATTGCTTTTTCTGTGGATTTTTTCTTTATATACCCAAACTGATTGTTATGAAGGACTTTTTTTGTTACTATCTCTTTTGTAATTTCTTCTCGGATAATTTTTTCATACACTTTACCAAAATTAGGTAACTGTGAAATAGGTCGATAAGAGTTTGGCAGTTCGGGTTTCTTTCCGATTTTATTCAATAGTTGTATTTTGCTTACCTTCCAAAAGTCCGGAAATTCATTGAGAGCTAGGTATTTATTGTAAATTGTTATTAAGAGTTCCGGATGAATTTTGTTTATTATTTTGATCATTTTGTTCTCGCATGTTAGAGTGACGAGTTCGGCGTTCGTATACCGCGTACGTTGTAGGTTACTCCATATTTACATGCTTGTGTGATCTTGAACGTCAATTATCTTGGTTGGTATGGGATTCACGAAAAAAAAACATAGATATCATTTTTGTAGAGAATTTTACACTCTTTAATTTTGGTAAGAAATATTTTTACCTGTAACTCACTTTTAAGCTAGATACAAGCCGAAGACTGTTTCCGAGGGCACTTTTTGGACTCTGGAGGTGATGCTCACCCGTGGGAGAGAGGGAAATTACGGGGCTTTTCCGAAGAGGGTACTAATCAACCGTACCAAGTTTCAGCTGTGCTGCAATTAATTCCATCAAAAATGCTAATTCCTCTGGACTAGGAATAGTTCACTTTTTGCGTTTTTATCGCAAGTCTGATCGTACCGAAACCGCACCGCACTGCGATTCCAGTATGTCACAGCATGTTAGCAGTAACTACAAACCGCAGCGGTAAAAGCTCTCCGTTTTTCACACGTTCGTACCGGACGTCAAAAACGCTCTGTTTGAACCGTCCCTTACTCATTGTCCCGTTTCTCCCTCAATCGGTCAAGCAGGACATCCGTTTGGTTCAGTCACATAGTTTATGTTCTAGCACTCTCGGTCGCAATCCCCGCCAACCCTGCGGTCCCGCTTTAGTGTTGGAGACCATGCTAGATGGCCTTTCGAGACGCCGCGTTGATCACCGTTGCGGTGTTTTCCTCGTCCATTGATGGGTGGGGGGTGGGGGTCCGGTGACGCGTGAGCGCACGCTAAATGCTGAACGTGTGATTGATAATTATCGTTCGCGTGCGTTAATTATTTCACGTATATCATACGAATGCATGGGAAGTCGGAGAGCGAAGAAAGAAAGAATGAAAATAAAAAGCGCGCGTACATTAATACGGTCTGGGGGGGGGGTGACAAAATGTTGAATTAAAAGACGGTGACGCGGAACAAGGACGAGAAAGAGAGAAAAAAAAAAGTTGAGAGAAAGAAGCCGAACGCGGTTTGTGTTTCATCGCTATTTTCGTCTTCGCTGCCTCGCAGTCAAAAGTTCGATTCGCTTATCAGCACCGCGTCACCGGAAATTACTTCCAAGAATTTGTACCGTAAATGAGGGGGTGGGGGTGGGAGGGCTGAAAATGAGTATAATACGCAGCGAGTAAATGCGGCAAATGAACGCGCGGTTATTCGATGGGAAAGTCACCGGTGTAGCGGCCGAATAAGAGAGGGGCTGTGCTCGCCCAAAATTCGAATTCGTGCATCTCTTCACGAATTGACGGTTTATCTGCGTTCGTATAGTTGGCGGCAAAGCGTACCCGAACAATTTGTTCGTTCAATTTCATCAACGGCCGTCAATTCGCCGACGGTGACTCTTTTGAGAGTTGAAGTCCAGGTACGGCGCGCTCCGGAGATCAGAATTGACCCGACGGAAATGATTGGCGGGTAAACGTTGTTCGCGTGAGGTAGACTGGCCTCGTTAACGCCGGGTTGCATAATAACGCCAACGAACGATTTCGGAAACGTGTTAGTTTTCACAGTACACTTACGTGAAGCTGGGAGATTCGAATTTCTAGGGCAAGGATCATGCGGTTGCCTGACAAATATTTCTCAGAAGCAGAGTTGGATTAAGGGCAAATGTGCTGCTGCCCTGA
>CM063111.1:14734271-14795921 GCA_031841125.1 Acanthococcus lagerstroemiae | reverse complement strand
GAGGCGCTGTAGCCCTTTAAAATTTTGAGAAAGTGGTTCGTATTTCAATAACCTGAATAATATATTATACGGCAAGTTGCGCTCAAGTTAGGGTACACTTGTCTACAGCAATTGAAAAGTAAAAATGAAATACTTTTTCAGGACCCTGTGAAGGACTTTGGCTGGCATATTTTACATATTTTCCCCGAGTGTGCAAACTTTTTTTTTTCAATTGGTTTATCCCCTTCACCCCTCCCTCCTTTTGTAACCCCACTTCCTTTCTCCTTCTGAATATAGACCCTGCGCTACACTTTTTAATGACCAATCACAGGAATCGCAAAAAATTTATTTTTGAGTATTTCTAAGAAAAATGAAGGACCGTTCAGTTATTTTTTTTTAATTTATTTCAGAACTTCCAAAACCAACTTGCAAAATTCAGGACTTGAAGGACTTTTCAGCACCTGCAGACACCTTGTATACACTTCATAATAATCGATTACCATGACCTGCCACCTCTACCCTCATCTAATGTGGAGTAATAGGCCCCTCACGGTAAGCTACATAATGTGAGTTAGCATGCATCCGTGCCTTTTTTATACGGATAAATTCAAGTATTTTGTAATTTAATTACAATTTTTTTATATCAATATACAATTCAAGTTGCACCCCTCTGACCAAACGTAGTTGTGGCACTTCAGCCCTCCTCCCGAGTTCACCTCAAGTAATTTTGATTGAAAGTTATCGTATTATAACTTAAAATATCAGTTTGTAGAAAGTGAATATAAAACTGAGAATATTACTTAAATTGAATCATAAATAATAATTAACGAAGTAAAAATCGAATAGCATAACCTTGGGAGCTTACCTATCTATTTAATTGAAACAACATGTGTATACTTAATACTATATGAGGTATTAAGAAAACCTTTTGGAAATTGAATAAAATAAGTAATTATGAGATATGTATTACCATGAATGAAATTTTTTTAGTACGAATACGAAAAATTTAGAAGAAGCTAAAAGAATCAGGTATTTAGTTCTAATCGCTTTTGTCGGCCGAAAAATCATCATCAGATAATATTGGAAAAGTCAGAAAAATTACCATCTCGGCCCGACAACGATGGTCACTCAGCCATAGTATGCGATGAGCATAATTTCTCATGTTTTGGATGGCTAGGAGTGATGCCAAAAACTGATGTCACAAGAAGTGACCAAACATCGAATCATTAAAGATACCGCTTCGCTTCAAAAATTTATATAAATTACCAAAAATTCAATGAATGCGTTTGCTTCTGAAGTGCAAAAAGTCCTGTTCACTAATATCTTCACGGAGAAATGCCCTACTAAACAAACTGAAGAGTTTTTAATAAAAATTCTGGAAACAGGAAAAACTTCTGATGAAAACATCAATTATCATTACGCAACCATTTGAAATTTTTCAAAAAACAATGGCATAAGAATACAAGGTTCTATTTATGTATTTTCAACGAGGATCTTAACGCCGATTTTAATTTTTTGATTATAGTTCATTTTTTCCCCTATCATGCAAATTTTAGAATCATCAAGATGATACTACTGATCGAACAACTATATACGCGTTCAGTGTTGTTATCGGTATCAGTGTAGCTATTCCTGCACGACAAAAAGGAGTAAAAAGTGAAAATTTTAATTGAATTTAAATTTTGAACACGGAAGACGAGAGATTCTCCAGAAAAATGGATAACGCCATCGTATTTAGCATTCAAAATACAGCTAAAATCATATCTCATCCAGTGGCTTGCGGGGATTTTTCCTAGGAGGTAAGCGATAAATGTAGATGTGAAGTAAAAATCAAAATGAAAGTATGAAACATGCTACGACAAAACGGCACTGATGAAATTAAGATTTCGAATATGCATTTTGTAAGCAAACAAACATAGAGCATTGAAACATAACGCATTGACTAGTAGAAGAAAATAATCACGTTTCACTGTCAAGTCAGCGAGGTGTGCGTCGGATCAAACGTTTCTTTTCCATACTGCTTGTAACATTGCACGACTTACACACCACCTCTGTGTTAATTACCAATACAAAAACGCACTAGCATGTTCAACGCGACAAATGCGGGTTTTTTTGGTTTTTTTTGCCTACAAAATGCGTACTGAGATCTTATTGGAAAACCATTTTCGCGACTCTTAATGAACAATTATTAATTATTAATGGTGGGAGGCCTAAACCAGAATTACCATTTTTAGAAACTAAGCAAGAGAGATGTGGTTCTAGTTTTAGGAGACATTGCCACATATCGCATATGAAAACATTTTGTGGCTAACCAGTTGTGAAGATGATGGAAAACTGTTTTGTTAGCTGTGTCTATTCAGGGATGTACCGGTAAGAATTTTTCACTCAGCAGTTGGGAAAATATACAGTTTCAATCAGGCGGAGTAGGGAAAATCCAACAAGTCAAGAGGTTGTTTTTTGCTTTGATACTTGGGAATTGAATTGCAAAATTAAAAAAATACAAAAAGTCGAAGGGTTTTTTTGCTGCAATGTTCGGGAATTTTGAGGTGAGTCGGTTGGAAAAATCCAACAAGTCAAAAGGTGTTTTTTTTTTTTTTGCTTTGATACTAGGTATATTTGAGTTGAGTCAGTTGGGACTTCAACAATCCCCCCCCCCGAATAACTCGTCGGTGGTAGGTCCCTGTGTCTATTATTTGTCACAGAAAATAATAAATGCGTATGGAATGACCCTACACAGGGATACGACAATTTGAATAATTTCATCAATGCCGTTTTGTAGTAGCATGTTTCATACTTTCATTCTGATTTTTACTTCACCTTTACACTTATCGCTTACCTCCTAGGAAAAATCACCGCACGCCACTGCCTGATTCCCCTGCGAAACTTGAGTATGCAATCTGTGTCCCATATTCGTTGAAATCTCGTGTTTCAGCCAGTTGATTTCCAACTATGTCGTGTATAGGGTACTTACTGCGTGATAATGAGTGTACCACAACCCTCACCCCTTGCCTTTATCAATTACTCCAACACAAGAAGATAAGGAAGCAACAAGTTCTAACTAGTCTGCCATTTCTAGGACCAAGAGTCTGATACAATTCGTATTCTAATATTATCAACATGTGCAAAAATAAACTAATTTTAGTCCAATGTAACTTGATAAAATCAAGGGGGAAGGTTGTGGTACACTCATCATCATCACGCTGTAAGTACTCTGTATACGACATAGTTAGGAATCAACGGACTGAAACACGAGATTCCAACCAGTATAGTACATGAATTGTATACACAAGATTTGTAGGGGAATCAGGGCACTTTCCTCGCACTGTGAGTATGACATCACTCATTTTTAAAATACACAGGATACCTGCACCAGCCGACCCATTTTTTACCTACTAGCAATTTCATTAGGCTACTGCAAAATGTTGCTAAAATATTATTATCTAGTATATACGCACATTGTGAGTTTTGAAAAGGCGTGCACAGACTTTTTGCGCATGGAGGCCCTCCTTGGCAACACAGACAAACACGAGCCATGTCAAAATTGTGGGTTAGAAATGCAACAACACTTTGCGTTTTCTAATTCTACATAAGGTTTTAAAATGGTAGATTGCATACTACAACATCACTCCATCCATAGTAGATGACAATGGCCGGTAGATAGCATATTAGAACAGTACCCAGGTGGGCCATAAAGAACGCATGAATTTGAAAGAATCAGAAAACGACGATAATGAATTGTTTGCGAACAAAAAAACATGCAACATGCTTCCAAAAATAAGCCATTTTATGTACAGTAGCAGTCAACATGTCTCAGTGGTCAGGCAACGTGCACCTGTGGTTTGTTGAAAACTATAGTAAGCGTGAATCCATTATCACCATACATCAAAAATATAATCGCGGATTCAAACTGCAGAGGCACAACAAAAGGCCCAATCGCAATAGGATTTTAAGATGGGTGAGTAATTTCCGCAAAACTGGTGCTGCGACAAAAAAAATTGCCTGTTTGGCGGAGATCAGTAGAGGCACAGCGAGCAACGTGAAACGAGTGGAACAATCTGTTGAGCGTAGTCCGACACGCTCCGCCCATAAACAGTCTCTAGCCCTGTTTCTGAAGATCTTCTCATATGCATTGTAGCGCAGTATGCGGGATGCGCAAGGCGAGAGACTGTTTATGAGCGGAGCGTGTCGGACTATGCATAATAGTTTGTTCCACTCGTTTCACGTTGCTCACTATGCCTACTGATCGCCGCCAAACAGGCAATTTTGTTGTTGCAGCACCAGTTTTGCGGAAATTACTCGCCCATCTTAAAATCCTATTGCGATTGGGCCCTTTGTCATGCCTCTGCAGTTTCAATTCGCAACGATATTCTTGATGCTGTATGGTGATATTGATTCACACTTACTATAGTTTTCAACAAACCACATGCGCACATTGCCTGACCACCGAGACATGTTGAATGCTACTCGCTACTGTACATAAAATACCTTCAGAAGCACATTGCATTTTTTTTTTTTTTTTTTTTTTTTTTTTTGCAAAGGAATCATTACTGTTGTTTCCTGATTCTTTCAAATTCATGTGTTCTTTATGGCCCGCCCTGTAATATACCTATTATACAGTTCTGTAGCTTTATATTCCGCTGGTTCAGTAAAACTGCCACTATCTCCTAGACTATAAGAATGAGCTATATATGAATAACAGATAATGTTGTATGCAAAGTGTAAATCCTCTTTGGAAAAGAAAGTATTAGCACAGAAGGGAGAAAAGTGGAGAGACGCAACCTACTAGTCGAGAGACAAAGGAATATAATACATACAAATGCCACTCAACATCCGAGGTCATGAATCCACCCTTGATGGGGCAAATCATGAAAGACCACCAAATTGGTTCGGGCACTGTCACTGCTTCATTTGATGGGAAAAGTAGGCTACATCTCAGACACACAGCGCCTTCAAACTACATGAGAATTGAGAATCGCGAGCGAAACATATGTGTATCCATCTTGTCAGCCGCTTTGCGAAAGCGTTAAATTATTTATCGATATACTCGAAAATACACTCGAATAAATAATTGAACACCCAGGACAAGACAGACACGTAAACGGGAGGACGTACTTAATTAGCTGGCGAATACATCCGGCGCTCGGCGTACCACAAAATCAGTGACCCTTCACATATATAATTCGAGTATTACGGCTTTACAATAAATAAACGAGATTAAAAACTAAAAAAAAAGAAAAGAAAAAAAAGATATTTACACGCTTCGCTAATCGAGAATGAGTACCCTCGCTCAGCGCTGGTGTATATTTTCACCACATTATGTGCTTTTATACAATCGGCATCGCTCTATCAAGCCGGAAAAAATGAAAGTTGCACTCAAAATACATACAGGGGCAGTGGTGCTACATCCGTAGTCGCCCACAAGAGTGCTAGGCCCGGACGGACCCCCCGCCAACGGCTAGTCTTCGATCACAGTCCCACCCTCATCCACCGGCACTATACGAAAAAGCCCCCTCGAACTCACCTTTTTCTTCTCCTTCTCGTCGTTCAGATCTTCGTCGTCCTCCTTCTTGATCTTCTTTTTCTTGCGGATGTAATCGAACCCCGACGAGCGGCACTTGCGTCTGCTCTTCTTCTTCAAGACGACCGTCTCGATCAACTCGATCTCGCCGACATCCTTGCCGTCTTCTTCGCGGCCAACCATGTAGTCGTCAACGCTGTCGACGCTCTCCTCGTAATCCTTGCTGTCCTTATCGCTGTCCACTCCCTCCTCGCCCATCAGGAACTTGATTTTGGCGAAGCTCTTGTGCCACGGCTTCAGGGCGCCGTTCGTCGAGTTCTTTTGGGACGACGGCGGCGGCGGTGGCGGCTGCGGCGGCGACGACGCCAGCGTCTCGGATTTAGCGCCGCCGTCCGGCGACGTCGCGTCCTTGGTGTCCGGCACCGGCGGCGCGGACGCCGGCCGATCGCAGCCGAACACTTGCTTCAGGGTGGCGTGGCGTTTCAGCTCCTTCGTCTGCGTGCGCGTTCTAGATTCTAGTATCACAGTTTTGAATGAATTCGGCATTTTGTGCTTCTCGAACACTTCTTTGAATACGTCGACCGTCTCTTTCCGAAAGTACCTGCGCGAAAAATGAATAAAATAAATAAATAAAACCATAATAGAAAAAGTTGAACTGATATGGCATAGGTTGCCAAGTGTACAGTACAAGGCAGTGGCATGTTACAAAGCTGAAGATGAACGGCAGTGAAATGATGATGAAGTACCTACTTACTCATTCTACAACAGTTGTGTTGGTGAGGAAAGGTATACGAAGTGAATCGGAAGCAAATATGCAGAATCCAAGAGTTGAACTCTTTCTAGCTCTTTTTTTTTAATCAGAGGAAAGACACTCAATCCTCATGTCGGTCACTGTCATCGTATACTAAAAATATTTTGTTGCATCTTTCCTCCGCCTTATAAAAAATGTAGTTCAACTAAACCAGGAAGCAAGGATGCAGAATCTAACAGCCGAAATCTTTTTACCTCTCTGGTAAGAGATCGCCAATCCTGTTCAATATATACGGGGAACACATCATGAGGAACAGCACTGATGCATAGAACGGTGGTGTGTGAATCGGAGGACACACGATAAGCAACTTGAGATTTGCTGATGACACTATCCTATGCGCCGCAACGCAAAATGAAATGAATATGCTCCTCAAAAAGAGTAAAAACAATCATCAACAATTATGGTCTCGCCCTCAATTGAAGCAAATCGAAGATAATGGTTGTAGACAGGGCCGGAAAGTTGGAGCCATCCGACGAGCTTCGCCAATCCGACCTAGTCGAGTGTTTCCGTACACGACGGCTCGATGATCGATGTCAATGGCGGTAGTTCTGCAGATATCAGCAGAAGAATCTTCCTAACCCACGAGGTAGCGGCCAAGCTCATCCTTACCTAAAGAATTAGCATTGCTACCAAGATGCGGCTCATCAAAGCACTTGTATTTCTAGTCTTGCGGTACGGCTGCGAAACCTGGACTATCAAGGTGGATAATCGAAGGTGGACTGACGCACTCCAAATGTAGGTATACCGCCGGATGTTATAGATACTATGGACTGCAGAGAAAACGAACGCTTCCATTCTCGAGAAGCTGGCGGTCTACATAGAAACGACTGCCATCCTTCTGCTACAGCAAGATCATACAATTCTTCGGACATACAGCGGGAAGACAGGGAAACAACTTGGAGAAACAGGTCATCCAAGGGAAGGTTGAGGGGAAAAGGTCATCAAAACCAGCTCGAGCAGGCAAATAAATATGCCGATTCATCAGTTCACGCGACTGATGGATGACCGCGAGACCTGGAGAGGCATAGTGGATGTTATGAGCGATGGACGTATGATGATGAACGAGTTTTAGCATATAGCCAGACGAATCTATTCAAAGCTCAACCGAGTCTAAAAAAGCTCTAGGAAAGTCTGAATGAATAGCAAAAAAGTCAGATGAATTCTGACGAGTCTTGCAGCCGAATTGAGTAACTGAAACTTGACTGAGTTTTCAAAAAGTCAAGCAAGCCTCAATCTTAACGAAGTCTGAATGTATCTTAACAAGTCCCAAAGGAGGTCTTAACGAACCATAAGGAAGCCGGAATGAGATTTAGCCAGTCTTTAAAAGGTCTGAATCAAAGATAAATAAAATTGGTAAAACCATCATTTAGATACCAACATCAGATTGCAGTTTTAAGATTATTCAGATGGTCGTACCTAACGATCTGATAATCCTGGATCTTTTAATCTGAAGATCGCGATTCGAGATCGAAAAATAATATATAAAATCGTAATTTGAAGATCAAAACATCAGAGAAATCAAAGATAGCGATCTCTTCGCGACTGATTTCTTTTTAAAATTAGATTAGTGATCTTAGATCACTATCTCTGATAATCTGCTCATCTCTGGTCTGAATCAGCCTTAGCAGAATCTTAATGAGTTTCAATGCTAGCCTGATGAGTCTGAATATCAGCATCTGAACCCTGGTAGAGATAATTCTTAAAAAGTCCAAATAATGAACCAAGCCTCAGCAGAATCTTAATAAATTTCAATACTAGCCTGATGAGTCTGAATATCAGCATCTGGAACTAGTAAGAGATAATTTTTGAAAAGCCCGAATAATGAACCAGGAATCAATTCTAATACGAGGCGTGATTATTTCCTAGAGAACTAAAACCAGCTTTTTCCCTTTCCAGCCAGAGAGCAGAAAGGTAATGCAGATGAACGGCCGAAGAAAATCCGACTACTTGCGGGAGCCGATCTGTTACACCGAACAGGTCAAAATGCAAGCAGATAGACAAGCAGGCAGGTAGACACATGGACAGACAGATATAAACACACGGTGGACAGGTAGATAAAGACAAATAGACGGCCAGGCTGATCAACTATCCGACACACAGATAGGCAGGCAAGCAGATAGGCAGACACACGATAGACCAACAGATGAGCTTACTGACAATGGACAGACATACAGGCAGGCTCACAGCTAGAAGGTAGATATACATGCAGATAAATAGACAGACTTGCAAACTGATCACAAACAGACATAATAAGAAGAGAAAAGAAAGGTAATCAGCTAGGCATACACCCTTCCAGTTCGGCACATTCTGTTTACCCGATTCCCTGTCTTTCCATCAATTTGTCTTTCTGACAGCCATCTGTCCATACGTGCCCAATGCCCATCTCTTTTCATTTCCCGGAAAACAAATTGGAATAAGAATAATAACGTAGAATTCATAAGCCTATTTCTATCTCTATACTTCTCGATGGGAATTTGGCCTCACCACCGATTTCTGTATTTTCTGACACTTTCTGTAACGTTAGTATTTTCTATCGTTTTGGTGTTTTTCATCCATTGTGTTCCTTATTTTTGTGGTTTTTTTCCCATTATTTCTGAAATGTCGTTCAGTCACTTCTGTTTTCCTAATCTGTTCAGTATTTTCCAGGACCATAACCGACCTCCAGGATCAAGACATCAAGAAGAATAATTAAGGGAAGGGAGAGGAGGGAAGCTGAACACGCGAGTAGAAGAGGAACCAGTTTTTTCAAGACGGTCAAACCTAGTCTCCCCCCACGGTTGTAATCTAGCATTTTTCGATTATTTTATCATTTTTCCGACTTCTCTACCATTTCTCTCATTATTTTTGACGTTTCGGTCCCTTCTATCATTTTTATCACTGTCAGCATTTTTCGTTCTCTGCACGACCCATCTCTAAACCAAAAGCCTGACTTCCACCCCCACCATCCGCTAGTCGAAGAGAAAAAAAAACTCTAGTATCTGAGGTATAAAACCGATCAGTGAACCGACAGACAGCCAGATACATGGGTTAGACAGGCAAACAAACACATTAAAAATTTACACATATTTTCAATGGAAACCAAATATTATAATAATAATCTCAGACTTATCATCCTTTCTGATCAGACACAAGTTGGATTCAACAGCTATACTTCACCTATCCTAGTTCCCATTCAATTAATCCTACGAAGCTCCCACTTCCCCACTTGCCAAACTTTGGTACATAGTGAGTCGCATAATTTCCCTCTAATGAAACCTTTACTGAAATAATTGCTTCAATGCCTCTCCCAAATCGAGGCAAGTAATCCACATCTCGTGATTTATGCGTCCGGATATTAATAGTACACCTTACACGTACATGAAATGTTTGGACCCATGCAGGTAACTGACCAAGGGGTTGTATGATCACATCACCCCGCCTACAGACTCGCCAATGCTACCAAATAATATCTCGACATATATTCAAGAAACAACTCAGAATTTCCAACAGCGTCTTCTGTACGGAAAAACATCCACACCCGACTTTCGAAATCATTGTTTGCCAATTCAATATTATACAACCGAAACATCGCAGCGCATCACAACTACTCCGATGAGTAGTCTGGTGCTCAAAATTCAACACTTGAACAAACACTCAGGCACAGTGGGGTCCTGGGGTCCATCTTGGGGTAAACTTCCGATAAATTCCGGGGATACGGGAATTTCCGGGTTTAGTTGTCAAGGAAAAACTGCAAAGAAGTACAAAAAGCTAAAAAGAAAAACAGATTTGCAGAGGGGTATGAATACAGGGTGGGTGAATGGGTCTCTTTGGAACATTTTTGCCGGGCAATTTCTGAGGCTCAGGTAGGCACCAATGTTGGGACAGGCTATGTTGAGTAATCAAACGAACAAATCAATGATAAAGAATCAAAACTCACATTTGCCATTTTACTTCAAGGGCGTAAATAGGCAAAATACTGTACACGAATGCAGGAATATCTTTGCTGCGCCTGTGAATGTGAGATATGTATAACATACTCCACATTCGCAGGCGCAGCAAAGATATTCATGCACCCATGTACAGTATTTTGCCTATTTGCGCCCTTGAAGTAAAACGGCAAATGTGAGTTTTGATTCTTTACCCTTCAAATAAGGATTTCCAAAAACCATATGACATAACATTTCAAAGAAATAAGTTGTAGCTGTACTTCCAACCTACAATCGGTTCTTGTTGTTTTTCACTCATACAGTTACCCTCTCAGTCAATGAACACAACACACGACTTGTTGAATACGGGGAAAAACCACAACTACATAATGAAATCTTTACTTACGAAATCATAAATACGATTTCAAGCGCATAGAATAATTAGTGGACCGGAAGACGGAATGAAATGTGTAGGCACGCGCTCTTGCACTCTTTAATCTCGCGTGTCTCTACGAAACAAAATCCAGATTCTGTTTTCATTCCTTTTTTTTTCTTTCCATATTCCAGAGCCACCTTCGATGCGGGCTAAAAATGCGGGTGGTGCGAACACGCAGCCGTCATTTCATTGCAGTGTGCGCGCCAGTTCTCTCCTGCGCTACGCCTTTCAAGTTCGCCGCCGAAATTCAAACCAGTTTCCACCCGCCGATCCGGAATTCCAATCCGTGGAAACACGGCGACAAAGTACAGATCTGACCAGGACCCGCAAACCGGATTACCAGATAAACGGGTGCGTGGACTTGGGCCATTTGTAAAAAGGTAAATACGAGCTTCTACGGGTTTCGAATACCTCATCACGACTTCACTGGGTGAACTGAGAGAACACGTACTGCCTGAACTTATGCTACTGTAATCAGCCATTGAAGACTCGCCGTAGTCAGCCGTTGAAAACTCTGCCCTGACAAGACCACTACATGGATTCCATCCCCATAATTTCCACCTCTTCATTGAAATTTCCATCCACACGGAACACGGCTAATATTATCCTCGGGAATTCCCCACTCCTTAACCCAGGTTTGTGTAGCAAGAAGTCCTATGGCCACACGAGCTCAGGGGTGCTCAATCCAGCAAGTCTAATATGTATCAGTTGATAGAGACATACGCAGCCTTGCGAAGTTTTACAGTCATACAAGGCCTTCATGATTACATCTATTTGAAAAATGCGACCAATTTCGTCGAAGATAATCCGATGTTCATATCAGTGTTAGAAGAACCAGAGATGTCAACTACCGTTCACGAACGGAGCACCTCCACAAACGAGAACGAAGTGAACGCGTTTTTCTTCTCACATGAACAAAAATGGGCAGGAACGCGTTCGTTTCATTTCGTGGACATGAATGCAGATAACGTAGAGAGGAATGAACAACCCTGTTGATGGGTGGGGGGAAAGAGGGGAAATACCCAGGGCCCAATATTTTTAAGAGGCCTGAATTTCAACGCTCACGGCTACATCATACTGTACATCAAATCAGCGATCACTCCTTACACTATGAAAGAAACCTCTTATCTCGTAGCTTATAATATTGTCCCAACTGACAAAACAAGCTAACTTGCAGATAGCGAGGTAGTAAGAGGGTGTTTGCTGAAGCTGAAAAACTTTCAGCTTCCAACTTCTGGCTTCTCAAAATTATCCTAAAACTGCAAAAACTTCTGACTTCTCCGCATCCCACTCTGGTATTGATAAAACAAAACCAAATCTGAAACGTTAAAGCTTTGAAGCTAATATTCAGACACAGTACCAAAATGTCCAACGTCTATGCGATAAAACAAATACCTATATGCCACGAAGCACAAACGCCAGAATGAGAATCTCTTTCGTAAATTGTAACTGAGAGGATACATTCATAATAGTAAACCGACTTATTGATAGATGGCAGCAGTTGATGGAGAACGCAACTGAGCTAAAACTGTAAACAATTCAGTTGTATTTAATGAAAAAAAAAAAGATGAAAATTCGATTGCAATAGGGTGCTTGCAGCGCTGCGCGCGGGCAAACACCCTTAAAAAAATGAACTGGAAGGAGGGGGTCCGTGGAAATTCCCCCAGGCCCTCTTTTTCTCTATACGGATGAGCTGCGAATGACCATAGTCAGAGATGTCAACTCCCGTTCGCAAACAGGAACGCATTCACAAATGGAGCACCTCCACAAACGAGAACAAAGTGAACGCGTTCTTTTTCTCACATGAACGAGAACGAATGTGAACACGCGTTCATATTTTTGGGGAACGCTGACATCTCTGGGAGGAACGAACAAGAACGAGAAGAAAAATGACATGTTCTTGTTCTCAGAATGAGAATGAGAACATATGATGGGATAAAAAACAAAAATGGGAGATGGAAATAGGACCAGGTTTGGGAACAAGAACGAGAACGTTGGTAATTTAAGGTAAGGTGAACGAGGAACATGAACAAGAACCATGCAGTTAGAGAAGAATGAATGAAAACGGGAACAAGATGATTTTTGCACTCTTTCAACACCTATGCAGCTGGCGCAAAGGTAAAATTCTGAAAGCCTAAAACCAATTGTATATATTTTTTTTAATGAAAAAATCGAACAGCAGTACTGCACTGGTGTTGGAAGAACAAACAAGAACGAGAAGAAAAACGGCATGTTCTTGTTCTCAGAACGAGAATAAGAACATAATGGGATTGAGACCAAGAACGAGAACGTTGGTGATTTTAAGGTAAGGAGAACGAAGAACATGAATGAGAACCATGCAGTTAGAGAAGAACAAACGAGAATGGGAACGATGATTTTTGTGTTCTTCCAACACTGGTTAATATTTCATGCACAACGCGCCTTCGAGCCATCATATGGTGAAACTTCATACGCATAGGACCTTTAGGGCACTCACCCGCAATGCTATCCAGATCCTGATCAACAAGACTATTCGCGAACCTGAGACAAGAGTGGCCCTGGATAGATATTCACGTTAAATTAACTTGAAACAGAAAGGCAGTTTCCTGATAACAATATAGTACTGTATTTTCAGCATTGTGCATGGTCATAGTTAGTGATGATCTGCTCAGAAGCAAACTGTTATTTAGAGCAGGTTAGCGAGAACAGCAGGTTTTGTTGTCGGCTATTCCTTCCCAAACCCTGTTCTCTGCTATTTTGCTCTTTTTGATTCAGAGCGAACGGTGATGTTTTTTGAATCCTCGTTCTTACCCTGCTTGTGTCACTCTTTCGTTCTTCTTCTTAATTTCTCTGAATCGTTGAATAGAGCAGGAATACAATTTACCTCATGAAAGTCATGACTGCATGGTGACACAGAGAGATAAAGATAACGAACACAGCTGGAGGAGCAAAACAGCAGTTTGATAGCAACAGCGGATGGATAGAGCAGATAGGTATTTAAAAAGAAGAAGAGCAGAAAGAACAAGTTAGGTAAAATAGCAGGTTTGGTCAACACTGTAGTCATTGCTAGTCACAGTGGGGTAAAACAGCCGGTCCACTTACACGGTTTTTTGCGCTCTCTGGAGATCTTACATTCAGCAAAACTTAACCAATCTACTGAACCAATAGCTCGACTTTCGTCCATCTTTACCAGTTTCCAACTAGGTATCCAACTTTTGCAACCTACGTACTTTTCAAAAAAACGCACTGACTTGAGACTAGAGTGGCCCCCACATGAACTCAAACAGAAAGGCAGCTTCCTGATAACGATAATTGTGTTAGTACTCTATTTTCAGTATTTTTCACGCATGCAGTTGTGAAACTGCCGGTCCACTTACACAGTTCGTAGCGCACTCTGTGGGATGACCAACTACTTACGTTTCCGCAAACTTGTTTACTTTTTTCATACAACATTCACTGTTTGCTCGCGTTTACCAATGATTCCCAATTGTTTGCGAATTTCAATCTCTCCAATCTTTCATTTAAACTGTAGATATTTCATTCTACATCAATTTCAACAATATTAATATTCGATTTTTGTTATTTTTTCTATTTTTTTCAATTAATGTTTTGTAATACTGTATTTGCATTGCTCTCGAACCTCAAGCTTTCAGCATACAGCCAACTGTGCCAATTCACAATTTCTTCCTTCTGTACTTCAGAACGCTTTCAGCTGTTATGCCATCTTCAGTGAGTACCCTAACACTTTTCTCTTTGTCCTTCTGTATTTATAGTGGTGTGTAGTACCATAGGGTAAAACTGTTTGGTGTATTCCTATTGGTTGTCTGTGGTTGTGTAGTCTGTCCAATCAGTGAGCCTTATGTTATTAATTGGGATTGTGCAATTAAAAAGTAAAAACACAGTTTGTATGAAGAATTGCGTCTTCATTATGAAATTTGTGTTTCTGAAAAAATCAGTAAGTAACCCAAACTCTGGAGATCTTGGTTTCACCAATAGCTCCATGAAACCTGATCTCCGCCTTCATCAGTTTCCAACTTTTGCAAACTACCAACTTTTTGAAAAACGTACTGACTCGTGACTTCAAGACAAGATTGGCCCTAGACAGATATTCACGTGAACTCAGAACGGCAGTTTCCTAATAACGATAATTGTGTTAGTTTTGTGTTTTCAGTATTTTTGTAGTAGTGAAACTGCCGGTCCCATCACACACTTCGTAGCGCTTTCTGGAGATCTCGGATTCGCCAATAACTCCACGAAACCTAACCAATCTTATAAGCAGAAAGTCGACCTTCGTCCACCTTTATCGGTTTCCTAATTTTTACCAACTAAGGGCCAGTTGTACAATAGTGAGTTAACTATCACGTGATAGCTAACTCACTGTTTCGACCACTCAACTCGCCGAATTCGGCGAGTTAACCTCTAGTTAACGATAACCAACGATTGCACAACTGGCTCTAAGTACTTTTCGATTGTTGAACGACGACGAAGGTGAAAAGAGCTCTAAGCCGCGTAACTCCACTACCTACTCACGAAGATGGTGAAAGATCAAGTTGTAATACATACAGCCGAGGGGGTATAGTGGAGGTAGCCACGGTGTTTTACGAGACCTATTTAGTGACCCCGGATCTGTTCCCCCGACTTCAGATGCCAAGATAGAAAAATGGAAATCATCAACTAAACCAGAACATGAAGTATCAAACATTTTTGAAGAGGAAACCATGAACGTTATAATAAAATTCGAAAACAGGCAAGGCCCTACGACCCGATAAAATAGATAATGCAACCTTAAAAGTGCTAGCAGAAGCTATAACTTCCTCCCCCATCAACGGAATATTCAACAAAAGTTTAATAAAGAAAAATACGCCGCTCCACTAGCGTGCAGCAGAAATAATCCTCTCGGATAAAAAGGAAGGCAAATATATCCATAACTATCGACTAATCAGTCTAACCTCAAATATAGGCAAGCCCCTTTTTCAAAAGAATAATTATACAAAACGTGAGACGAACAACAATCGCCCTGACAGGTAGGGTTCAGGGAGAACCAAGCAAGATGTGATCATATATACACATATTGAATCAGGTGTTGGAGAGGGGCGAGAGTATAGCCTTTATTGACTTCAACAAAGCCTTTGACACCATCTATCTCGACAAAGTGTGGATAGCCTTGGATAGACAGCGGGTTCATCCCACCTTCATAAAAATAATGTGTAACTTCAACGAAAATTCGACGGCGTACATAAAAACCAACAAAAAGGGTAGGGAATTTAAGATTCAAGCGGCAGGGGGGGGGGCTAAGCAGGATAACCCGTTCTCTCCGAACATCTTCAACAGCGTGTTAGAGCAGGCGTTCCGCAACTTAAAATAGTACAAAAAAGGCTTGAAAGTGAATGGTGAATACTTGAATAATCCAAGATTTGCGGACGACATTGTGCTGCTGGGGAGGAGCATACAGGAACTGAAAGAAATGATACTGAAACTCAGAAGTGAGTGCTTGGAGGTAGAGTTAACAATGAAAGTCGCTAAAACAAAAGTTATGACATCGGATGATTCGGTAGTGGGGGTCCAAGCTGACAACCTCGTAATAAGTAACGCCCTGCAATACACCTACCTTGGCCAGCAGATGTCGACTGAAAATAAGATGAATACAGAAATAGGTGTTCGCATTGCGAATGGGTGGAAAGAGGTCTGGGCTCAAAAACATAATATTCAAGAGTAACATGAAGATATCGACTGAGGTAAGGATACTCCAGGGAATTGTGTGATCCTGGTTCTCACATACGGGCCACAGCCCTGGGCCATGACCTAGAAAAAATAAAACAACACAATACCCCATGCAAAGTAATTTCCTGGGTACCTCCTTCAAGGGCAAGGTGAGGAACAGAGGCGTAGCGTGCTCTGCATGATTGGGGAGGGAGGGGGGCACAATCCAAATCGTATGTGACGTTGCTTCTTTACAAAATTATTACCGAGGTTGATAAAGAAGGATATTCCTTTATTATCAATTAATGTAAAAATACTGGGGGCACGTGCCCCCTCATGTCCCCACTCCCCCGACGCCATGCCACTGCTAGATAAATTCTGACGGCGGATTTGTATTCGTCTCGAAAAATTGAGTAATTAGCACCCGCGCCGATGTTGAAGCTTTCCGAAATTTTTTTTTTGACCCAAAAAAGACATAAGTATGGAGAAATTTTCAAAATTCGAAAAAATCAAACATTTTAAATTGAAGAATGTTTGTAACTCAATTTTTCACGCTGAGTTCAAATTCGATGTTCAAATTGAGCGCTGACGCTCCGTTCTCGAGATAGGCTAGAAAAAGTTGGAGAAAGTGGTCAAAAAATGACTCTAGTTCAATTTTGACGACGGATCTGAATTCGTCTCGAAAAATTGAGTAATTAGCACCAGCACCGACGCCAAAGTTCTCCGAAAATTTGCTTGTCCCAAAAAAGACATAATGAGAATGGAGAAATTTTCACAATTTTCAAAATTCAAAAATTTTGAATTGAAGACTGTTTTTAACTCAATTCTTCACGCTGAGTTCAAATTCGGTGTTCAAATTGGACGCTGACGCTCCATTCTCGAGATATACTCGAAAATGTGGCCAATTTGGGTCAAAACATGACTCTAGCTCACCCATGATTGGGGGCACAATCCAATTCGTATGTGACGTTGCTTCTCTATAGAATTATTACCGAGGTTGATAAAAAAGGAGATTCCTTTACTATCACTTAATGTAAAAATATTGGGGGGGGGGCAAATGCCTCCTCGTGTCCCCGACGCTACGCCACTGGTGAGGAAAGAAAAAAATCATGACGCAAACTAAGATGGTACATACTGGATACATAACCAAAGAACCAAAATTTAAATTTGCAGATCATAAGGCCAGAGAAGGAGCCCGGAAATGGAATTACAGGTTGTCAGTGTGGTGGACCCCCTATGATAACCAGAGAAAATGGGAACGCCCCTCGATCAGGTGGCGAGACGAGCTAGTTACGAGAGTCGGTACAGGATGGATGACGTGGCTCAAAATAGAACAAGATGGAAAAGGGTGGTCGAGGCCAATGCTCAAAACTGGGCGGGTTAGTTAGGCGTCGGTCAGCTGTTAACCCAAGTTAAGTGAATGAAAATTAAAAAATAAATAAGTACTTTCCGAAAAACGCATTCACACATTGATTTCCGACTTCGAGGCAAGAGTGGCCCCAGACAGATTTTCACGAGAACTCAAAACAGAATTGAAGTTTCCTGATAACGATAATTGCACGGTATTTTCAGTATTTTGTACGGCTGTAGTTGTGGAACGGCGTCCACTACACGGCTTGTAGCGCTCTCAGGAGATCTTGGATTCGCCAATAGCTCTACGAAACCTAACCAATCTACTGAGCCGATAACTCGACCTTCGTCCGTCTTTCCAATTTTTGCAAACTAAGTACTTTTCAAAAACCCGCGCTGACGCGTTAACACTGAGGAGCGGCAAGCGCAACTACACCGCCCTTCTCAAAAGAGCTTCTTCATCCGCGGAACCAAACGAACACGGCGGTGAAGATCGCAGCCAAGGTCGTCCGTCATCGAGCGCGCAACGCACGGCGCGAATCGCGTATATATGCAACCTGGGCGAGGTCTATACACAGTCATTGTTGGTCGGTAATGTTTGTCAAGTGCAAGTACGTACGACTGGCGGGCACGCACGGTCGCCGAGCCCGAAAACCGAGCCTGTCGACTCCATTATTAATTTACATTTAGCGCAATACTGACACGATGAAACGAGACAACCCGCGGTTCCATTCGACCTACGGTAATGCGTTGTATTTCATCAATCATTCCACAGCGTCAGAGTGATCCGACTGGGTTAAGAAAAGCAAATGGCCACTTTCCGCTGACCGTGATCTCGCTACATCACACGGCTGTCCATCTCACTTATCACGTAGACATTTGCGTTTCAAAACCGAAGTGTTACCAGGGACCATCCCCACTGCCACTGCGATAACAGATCACGTTAAGTCACACGGCTGTCCTCCTCACGTAACATGAACCGCTATCCGAAAGGAAAGCATACAGTGGCATTCTTCTTTAGCCAAGATGCCCATGCAACCTTCCCCCCATTAGAATTAAAAATATCGCAGCAGCACTTACCCGATCAACGAATCTCCGATCACTTCATCCTTCTCGCCGTCATCGTCCGTCCTGCTGTTGGTCTTCCCTCGCTTTCCCTCCTTCTTTGGCGTCAGCGAATTCAGCTTCGACCTGAAACTGTCCAGACTGGGGGTGGGAAGCAGCTCCGGCCCGTCCGAACTCTTCGGTATGATTTTCATCTTCTTCTCCATCATCAGCTTGTGCAGGTCAGTGGCCTGATTCTTCTCCTCGATCTTCTTGTCGAACTTCTCTTTCAGGTGCTTCACGCTCTCCTTGAACTCCTTCGAGTTCGAGTACTTGCTCTCGTCCTTGTTCTTCTTCTTCGGCGTTTTCGGCTTGTCGATACCGTTTAACAGGTCCGAGTCGGTCTCCTTGCGGTCCAGATCCGGCAACGAGGACGCGCCTCCGCTGCTCTTCGGCCAGTTGGTCGGCCGCGCGATATTAATCAGCTTGACGGGCATCCGCAACGAATATTTATAATTGAAAAGTTCTTCTTCCCAACTAGGCTCGACTTCCTTTCCCTTGTTCCCTTTTCCTCGTTCTTTTTCCGGCTCCTTTTCCTTTACTTTCGGCTTGTCCTCTTCTTTGATCTTTACCTTCTCTTTTGCTTCGCGCTCCTCGTTTTTTGACTCCCTTTTCACCTTGGTCGGCGATTTTGGCTTTTGGCTGGCACCGCCGCTGCCGCCTCCGCTGCTGTGTACTTTCTTTTTTAGCTTTTTCGGATGCTTGTCGTTGACCACGACCACGTTCCTGGACCGCAGCGTTCGTCTGGTTACGTCGTCGGGTTTCTCTTTCTCGTTTTTTGACTCACGGTCTGACTTTTTGGCCACCTTCCCGGCAGACTTCTTTAATTTTTCACATTTCGCCTGGTTCCGCGTTTCCGGCCTTTCTGGCCGCTCGGTCTCCGTTTTCGCTTTCTCCGTTTTCTCGACTCGTTCAACTTTGTCAACTTTTTCTTTTCCCTTCTTCTCGTCCTTATCGCCAGTAGCTTTCCCCTTAGCCGATTTAACGACTGGCGTCGGTTTCTTCTTGACCACCTCATCGCGGGTGCTATCCTTTTGGCACTCCCGCCTCGCCATCTTACGCGTCATAATCGGTTGCGAGTCGTCCGACGACGTGCTCTCGGTTTTCGCCTTGCGCAGGTTCTTCATTGCCTCCATTTTCGATTTGCGCGTTTCGATTCGCCGCAGAATCATGTGCCGCATTTTCTCGCGCTTCATGTCCACTTTCTTCAGCTTCTTGCTAACCATTTTATTCATCTTTTTCTTCTTTTTCTGCTTTTTCGGCGGCGGTTTCTTCTTCTTAGCGGCCTGTGCCTGGGCATTCGGCTTCTTCGCCGACTTTGCCGTCTTCGCCGGGGCGACGGGCTTCTTCGGCGCCGTCTCTTCGAAGTCGTCGTCGTCGTCGCGATCGTCTTCGTCCGTGTCGGTCTCCGTGTCCGAACTGTCCGGCTCCAGCAGGTTCTGAATCCGTAATCGCGCCGTGCCCGAGTTGCTGCGCTGACCGCGCGTTTCCGACGACTGCTTCTCCGTCCGGCGCTCTCGGTCCGCGTCCCGAGTCCGGCGTTCCTCGGCCCGATGATCGCGTTCGCTATCCCGTAGGCGACGCTCGTCCGCCTTGAGTTCGGCCGCCACTTTCAGCGACGGGGCGTCTCCCTTTTCGGTTTTGACGCGCGCCTCCTTCGGCGGCGTCTTGACGAGACGACCGCCACTTTCGGCGTCATCCGTGACCGCTTCTTCTTTCTTGATATTGTCCGTTGCAGCTGCCGGCTGCTCGGCGTCGACGGCAGTGGCGGCCGGGTCCGCCGTCACGTTCGCTTCGTCGGCTGAGTCCGACTTCTCCAGTTTGATTTGTTTACTGCCGGGCGTTGTTTCCGGTTCGTCGACGTCGGCCGCCTTGGTCTTGCGACCGCGCTTCTTTTGGTTGCCGCTCGCGAACTGCTGTATGAGCTCGTCGCACGCCTCCAGCCAGTTGGAGTCGTCGGTCGGGTCCTGAAAATGCGAAATTGAATGTAAGATAAAAAGTACTCGAGTACTCGAATCGTGCAATACAGGACAAGGGACAGATAGCGGATCTGCTGGATAAAGGAACAGCCTCACGCCGCGACAACATTCGGTCTCAAGGTTAGCCGTCTTCCCTTCTACTTGAGCATACTTTCGAGGAGAGTTAAGACATTAACAAATCGGAAACCAAAAAGCAACAAAAAAAAAAAAAAAAAAAAAAAAACAGTGACATGAGAAATAATGCAGATGATATTAATTTTTTGATTAGAGTTCATTTTTTTCCTATCTCCTTGAATGCGAATTTTAGTATCATTAAGATAACACCACTGATCGAACAACTATGGGCCAGTTCAGCATTGTTATCAGTATCAGCAAAGCTATTCCTGGGCGACAAAAAGAAACAAAACGTGAAAATTTTGATAACATTTTAATTTTGAACATGGAAAACGAGAGGTTCTTGAGAAAATAGTTAACGCCATCGTATTCAGAATTCATTCAAAACATAGCTGTAGTCATATAATCTCATCCCACTGTTTTTATGCTGTTCTGCAGTTTTATGTATATTTCATGGTGTCTACCAACTACAAATTTGTGAAATTCATGACTTTTCATGACCTTTCCATGACTTTTTTCATGAAATCACAATACTCACGTTATGGATCCTAAATTGCAAAAACAAAAACGGATTTTGACTTTTCAGTAATATTTGTTCAATTTCTTCCTTTGCTGATATTTTGGAGTTTACATTTAAATAGAAAGATCGTAAAACGATAAATTAAAAAAAATCTGCATTCATTTTTTCCCCTTCCTTTTTCAATGAGAAAATGAAAATTGAAAAGAATTTATGATGTTTGGGAAAGAGTAAATTAGTTATACCATTGACTTCATGACTTGTTCATGACTTTAATGACCGGTAGACACCCTGACCCTGTATTTAAACGCTATCATGAGAGGTGTTCAAGTACAGCACTATACATCCGAGTATGCTAAGCCGCCATTTTCGTCCTGACTTCTCCCATTGACTAGCGAACGTGTCGCGGGCACCTTCGATCATCGCCCACGACGCGTTCGCTAGTCAACGGAAAAAGTCAGGACGAAAATGGCGGCTTCGCATACTCGGATTTATAGAGCTCTAGTTCAAGCGCCATGAAAATCAAATGACAGAGTATGCCAAAAAACGAGTGAACGGATGTTGTGTAACAAAGTCCACCAACCACCACTACATGTTTATGGTACTTGGACATTTTCTTCATATTGGCGTCCGTTAGGTTCCAAAAAAGAAAATACTGAATTTCCACAAAAGAAAATAATTTTTCACATAAGAAAATACTGAAAGACCACTCCATACATCCCACGAATTTGGTAGCCAAATGAAAGAAGAAAAACGTTCCAAGTACTCACATTTAGATTTATAAGTTTAAATTAAGGTGGGGGAGCATGTATCTAAGGCACATAAAACATATGGCTTGAACAAAAACCAAGGTAAATTAGAAAAATTCAAGGGTAAAGAATCACAGAACTAATATTTGCCATTTTACTTCAAGGGCGCAAATAGGCAAATGTGAGTTTTGATTCTTTACCCTTCAATTCATAAGGTATGCACAATGCTCACCCGGCGACGGTTAACATCTGCTGGAATGAACAGGAATCAGTTAAAAATAGTTTGCTGATTTTGATAAGAAGGACAGAGATGTTTAAACAACTGTATTAGTCATAAACATACCCAGTTAGCTAAGCTCACTTGTACTTATTTAGACATGTTTCGACTCGTCTGTATACTTATTTCCGTACACAGTTCCAGAAAATTTTATTAGCCTCGTTTATGTCAGGGTTAGACAGTTTTTTAAACAGGTTTAGACGGGTTTTACACAAATTCAAACTAGTTCCAAACAAACTTCCACTAGTGTTAAACACACCCAGAATTTATTCCGGCGTAATTCAAGTTGTTTTAAACTACAAAGATTTGTTCTGGGGGCTTCGAACCTGTTTTAGACAAACTGGAACTTGTTTTAAGCCAATACTACTACGTTCTAAATAAACTTAATTGGTTTTAAACCAATCTAACTTGTTTTAGACCAATTCAAATACGTTTCAAGTATATTTAAACACATTTGAGACAAACATAACTTGTTTTAGATAAAACTCAACCTGTTTGAAACCAATTAAAATTTACTTTAGGTCGATTTCTACTCGTTTCACACAAATATAATTCATTTTAAACAAATTCAATTTGACAAATTTCGACCATTTTTGTTCGCAACTAATCTGGAACAAGGGTTTCAAATTAGTTTTATGACTAGTCTTTTTAGAATAAATTAAAGCGTTCATTTCCAAGACGTACTATATCCAATATTTTTACATAAATGTTGGATATACATTTTGGACGCAGACGCTTCAACTGCAGATGCGTTGAAGAAGTTGAAGCGCTAATTTCCAGACTAATTTTCGCACTGGGATGAATTTTGAGCCAGGTTTTGAAATTCGTTTTCAAACTAATTCTTCATGTCAGAAATAACTGGTTTTTGAAACTGCGGAAATTTCAGCCACCGTTTTATGGCAAATTCAGGTAACGGGATTTTCGAGGTTTTTTCGGACAAGGGTTAACGAATTACCGAAATTCGAAAGGAAAAAATCTGAGAGCCTATGGGTCAAAAGTTGAGTAACAGAATAAACAAAGAAAAACACCACCAAAACGTAGATATCTTAAGATACTGCCATCCTTCGTTTTCTGCCGCCCTATGCGGCTGCACAGTTCCACCGGAACTGAAGAATGAAAAAACATGAATTTTTTACGACCTTATCCTTAATTTTTTCAGATTTATAGACAAGATGAGAGAAGATATCCGCCAGGGTTGGGGAGAGAGAAGTAAAGGTACCCAAAATTCCAAGTCAAATTTAAATCTGGAGATTTCGCAGTCAACAAAACCATTCGAGTAATTCATTTTCGACAGAGACGACTTCATTTGGATCGCTTAAGAAAGTAACGAAAAAGCCCGCTTCAGTGTGAAGCTCATTTTCCAACCCAAGCGTACTCAACGACCGCGAAACAGAGACGTCAAAATGTTAAGGCCGCTAACCAAAAACACAATAGTTAAAAATGCAGCCGTAAGCAAAACAATGAAGAAAAGAAATACTACAGGAATGAGAAATACACGTTGACACAAAATAACGACACGTAAGGCAATAATTACAGAGAGGAAAAAATAAAAAGAAAGGGCTTCGAGAAGTTTTTTCCCTCTACATTCGACTTACTTCGTTCAGTGGGTCGATAATAGTTGGCGTTGCGGATGGCGTCCTAAGGGTCTTCCTATCCTTCCGCATTTCGTTTAAGCTATGCAAATCAGCGCTGGAAGTCTCCGGCTCCGAGTCGCTATCCCTGAATTCGAATACAGTCGCCTCCGATGAGCTCCGTTTCACGCACATGCCGCTCTCTTCGCTCTTACTGAACAGTCTAGGGGGAAAATTTTTAATTAGAAAGTACATACAAAAAACAACGAACACAAGAGAAATTGACCAAGTGAGTAAAAATACTCGTAATCCTAAAAATAGTATCTTGATTTGAGTTTTGAGAATGGCTGAAAAGTCAATGGAATATGATAATGGTGATTGTTGCTAATCAGCGTCGTTGATACCACATTCAACATAAAATATTCTATACGTCAACTTCCTCGCCTCCAACAGCTATGATGAAACTGGCGAGAATGCAGCTCACATTTCATCCATATTCAAAATATGTACTAGATTAAAACACTCGAACACTTCCCTAAAGATCCACATAACACAACTGTATTTCAAATTAATTTTTGAGGGGAGGAGGAAAAGGCAATTGCCATGAATTCAAAACGTCCTCCAGAATTTAATTCATAGTTTTCACCCCAGCCCTTCACAAAAAAAAAAAAAAAACAATGAATAAATTTTACGCAATAAAATTTGAGTCAGGAACCATCATGAAACGAGTCATTCTGTTAACTATGAATCCGATCACCACTTTCGCACAAGTACTCGCATACGCCATTTTGGAGCCCATCATGCCCGTGGATGCCGAATCCGACTATGCGGAGCGTACCGCGTAGTCAATTCGGCATCGACGGGCACGATGGGCTCCAGAATGGCGTCTGCGAGTACTCACTTCCGCTGTCGCCGTAGAACGATGAAGCCAGCAGCCAAAATTTCTGTAGCTCTTGACATCTAATAGCGCTCAGTAGCAGCCAAATATTTGTAGCACTTGACATCTCATAGGTAGTAGGGTACTACAGTTTCCACACAGGTATCCTGGACCGCCATTTTGATTCCCAAGTTAGTTCGAGCATTCGCGAACGCACTCGCACCTGTTCGCGAACTGATGATCAAGGATGTTCGGGCTAGTTGAGAATCAAAATGGCGGTCCATTATACCCGTGTGAAACTATAGAACCTTATTAATAGTGCTCAGCCGGTCTGGCTGTCTATATGTTACTTGATTTCTATCCCAGGCACCGCCTCTACCGACTCCACACACCCTCGGTTTCATTTTTATCAATTCCACAGAAAAAAAAGACAGAAAAAAAAACGAAACAAAAGTAACCTTGCTACTAGAGGAGGGTCGGCAAGAAAGCACGCATCTTGACTCTTGACAAGAAAAATACCTAATGAAAAAGAGATAGGTCGTTTGTTCTTGAATTAATTCAGTTAAACGATTCATTTCAATGGAATCAGATTCATCGAATGACGGAATACCTTCAAACTACGAAGCTTAAGACTGCAGTCGGGTAGCTCTAATCACTCTAATAACAAGAACACACTCTGCAATCAATTCAATGAAACAATACTGAATTTGAATAAAATAAAGGAGTTGAAGCCAGGGACTGAAAGCCAAACGATAAAGTTTTCGCTTTCTCGGCTTTAACTTTCGACCTACAAAAATACGGCTTCTGCTTTCGGCTTTGAACTAAATCAATTTTTGACTTTCAGCTTGAGCTTTCATGCCAAAATCATGCGGCTTTCGACTTTCAGATTTTAGGGCAGTTTTTACACTATTATTACTTCCCCACACTATTATTACCCCCCCCCCCCACCAGGTGTCTAGCACTTTGGTGTCTTTAGGGCGTCTAGGAATCTGAGAAGTTGATTTTTGGCAATTCTCATTACCAGTAGTCTATACTTATTAGTTTTCGGGAAAAAACCAAAAAATACCGAAAAAGATTCGGCTTTCGATTTCGAACCCAATCAGCTTCTGACTTCCAGCTTTTGCTTTCATGCCAAAATCGTTCGGCTTTCGGCTACCATTCAATCCCTGGTTGAAGCTAGCAGACAGAGCACCAACGCCTGTACAATCCCTCCCTACTCAACGAGGGTCGGCAAGAAAGCACACATCTTAACACTCGACAAAAAATAATGGGGGAACAAATCCACGGAAAAATTAGTAAATAATTATCGATCTGATTCAGCTCTAATGCAAAAATATAAAGGAATAAGATGCTTGGAAGAAGTAATAAACATTTCCATCGAAATTCCAATCAACAACAATCAATTCAATGAAATAACGGTTGGAAGAAGCGATGAAAATAATGACGTAATAGTAAATTACTATGTATGTGGGTAAAGTGAACGTTTTCTAACGAAGCAAAAGAGCAAAAGTCTGCGATACGAGCCGTTAGGCGAAATTTACTGAGTTGGTAAACGTTCACCATACCCGCATGTATTTTAAGATATTTTATTCTGTAAATTATCTTAAAACAGAAACCTATTCTCTTCACTAGCTTTCAAAATCCAAATTGCTCGAATAGACCTTTTTCAAGCCAACGTCAGGACAAAACCCATTGTTTATTATACGTAGGTAGTACCCTAGATACGTGTAAAAAGCAACTTTGACTGCAGGTAGCTTACAGTCAAAATACTGTTCTAACATCATGTGTATAATAAAAAAAAGTGATTGCAAAAGGCTCCTTACCGACTCTACAAAAGAGCAAAAAAACAACAACGAAGAATCACTCTACTGGAGGTAGAGCACTAGAACACCCAAGTGAAGACATACGCCATTTTCTATCCAGCTTGTTCCGTGAAACGAAAACCGGCCACGCGGTCGTTCCCGCGCAGCCGATTTTCTTTTCTCGGAACTGAACTGGATAGAAAATGGCGTATGTCAACACTCATGTCGTTCTACTGCTTTACTGGAGGCAGAGCACCTGGAAACACTCAAGTAATGACATCCACCATTTTGTGTCGCTTGGTGGATGTTAGTATTTATTGTGTTTTTAATGGCGTTCGAAGGTAGAACCTTAGAACATACAGGAATGATAGACGGCTAATGTTTACAAAATCCTGTGACCAACATCGATAGGTGATATCTGCGTAGAAAAAGGACCTTTGATCAATATACTTCCTATAAGATGGAGGTCCTTCTTCTACTTCGCGCTTCTAAAACCTAATTCCGCTTATGATCAGCTGATTGTTACATTTATACACACTTATGCACTACTACTTATGCACATGCACATGCTGTGCGATGTATGTCACACTCTATAACGCGGGCCCTTATGAGGCGCTAACGGTCTATCATTCGTGTATGGTCTCAGGACAGAAAAATGGTTTGCTTGTGACTTCTTAACGTGAATGGAATACAGGTGTTTCTAGGTGCTCTACTGGAGGAGGCTTCAAACTGCGAAGCTGCAGACTACAGTTACGCAGCTCTTTCACTCTATCAACAACACGAACGCACTTTGTAATCAATTCAATGAAACATGAAGATAAAGATTAATGAGCATTCCTGAAGAAGGAAATAAATGAGGGAAAAGTGATTGCAAGAGGCTCGTTGCCGACCCAAAAAACGGCTGAAGGTCACGATTTAAACTCAAAAATCCGGATCTCTAATCACCCACACTTTCCAGAGAAATAGAAGCCCCCTCTGCGAGAGAAAAACGAGTCCGAATAATTATTCAGTCTCAACCAGGGACGGGCAAAGCCGACTTGGAGTGAGAGAGGCTCATGACGGGATCACAAGTATCAAAATAATCAAATCGAAAATTTTATAATATTTCAATTTTGAACACATGCAAGTTTCCAATTCCTAGTAAAGTATTATACTTGCAAATTTTTGTATTGCATTGCTTCCTCGAATTATATTTTGAAACAGTATCATTTCACATCGATTTGACTTGACACCAGAAAAAGGAAAACCGGTCATCATTCTAAAAGTTTTAAATTTCTAGTAAAATTCAACCTTTTCTTTCGAATGCTTGACTAGAACTGCGGAGCAGCCTGACATTTTCAAATGCCATTATGGAGTAACAAAACTGAGAGTTCAGTGAATCAACTTTAAAATGGCAATAGAAAACACCAGCCCATTCCTCAGTTCTGGGCCAACATGCAGTGGAGATCATTTCTTGTAGATTCGAGTCATTTTGGAATACTGCTCCTCTATATTAATCATTTAGTTCCGGAGAAAAGTTTGGCTTGGCTTCGAGGCTCAAATAAACCCCACATTTTGGCTACGACTCCGGCATCAGCTTCGGCCCAAAGCGTATTCACTATTTCAGCTTCGGACAACACTTTCTTCTGACTTCTGCGAAAAAATCTGGGCAAATTCTGGCTTGTGGAGTTCGGCTTCAACTTGAGTCACGTAACCCTTATCAATATCTTCAACGCCTATATTATTTTGTAGGCATAACCGATCGGCTTATCTTGGATATGTTTAAAATACAGAAAACGTACGATCTGCCGTACATCACTCGATCGTCGAGGCTCTTACCTTTTTCTAGGTGAATACTGTTTACCGACGTCGGGACACGCCGCCGACAACAGCAGCGCCGAAGATACCGCAATAATCGGATTTTCTGTCTCGTTGATGGAATCAGCCGGCATCGGCCTGTGGTTGTAAACCGCATCGTCGGTAATACCTAATTTTGATTCTATATACGTTAGACGCGACGACAAAGATCCAGGAAAAAAAATAGAGGAAAAATAAAAAAAAACAGAGCATTAGACTATTTATCGTCGATGTAACCGAACTAGATAAAACTAAAGAAAACATTACGTAATCGTGACCATTTCGCAATGTCGTTAAACCTAGCGAGAGTCGAATAACAGAACCATGAACCCCGTTACAATTCCGCTCACCTGAATTATTATCACTGATTCCTTTGCTATTGTCGGTTCGCTTCTGATTTTCACCGTCGTACTGAGATCTGCTGCCGGAGGAGCATTTGCCGACGTCCTGAACGCTTTCTGGTAACTTATCAACGACTACCGCCGCCTTATCTTTAGATTTATCCACAGGTGTAACCTAGAGAGAAATTGAAAACAAACCAAATTACAAAATAATAAGTACCAACGATATGACACGAGTGCTGAATCCACTTCGGGGTATGACAATATATAGAAAGCTGAGCGTTAGCAGACAGTTTTCATGGTGGCTGAGGACCTGACTCACGAGCAAGCAGTAGGAACTAGCTCTCTATCCACTCCGAGCCCCCATCGCCTCGGAAACACACGGTTCACTCTGCAGGCCCTTGCTCGACACTGTGCAGGTCGATTACCGTTGATTTGCCCTTCTGCCTGTCTGTCCGTCAGCCATCCAACCATTTTGTCTGTCGTCGAGCAGGCTGATTGGGTCGCAAGATGTCTCTCAGTGTCTGACTGCCTCTCCAGCAGAAAGCCCATTCCCCTTCATCCTAGGGCGGTTCACTTTTCTATATTTCTCGAAATTTGAAAACAAGCAGTATTGAAAATTTTACGAAAGTGACCTCGGAAGTTACTCTGGGTAACTGACGTTACTTTCCCCACGGGTTGCTGCGTTAGAGTTTTCCTTCTCTGTGCCGAAGCGTGTGCAGACGCAGATCGCTTACTAGCCACGTGTTCCACGATGTTGAGTAAGCTGTCCACGACATACACACGCACAGTACTAATCTTTCTGATCTGGTGGTAACATGCCCTACGATTGTAATGCCTTGTTCCAGTGAACTGGCGTGGATTCCAGGATGCACTATATTTCCATCTCGATTGACACTGTAGTCGCTGTGTCCGCTATGATATTAGTGGGGTTATTCGAGTACCACTAGCTTTCCGGCGTCAGGGGGACTTGAACTCGAAACGCTAAGACTGCAAAGGGCACGTTTATCACTCAGCCATACAGCGACTTTTACAATACAACAAAGAGAAGTAATTTCTATGAACACAAACCTGTTTCAGTTCAGCTTTGGTTCTTATTCTAGGATGCGTTAAGGCGGACGCCATCAAAGCCTCTCTCGACTGATGCTCGTTCAATTTCTCCTTCCTCAAATTCGACCCAAACTCCACGTCCGCCGGCGACTTTCGTTCCTCCGTCTTCGCCTCCTGCAACCGTTCGTCGACACCAACCGGCGACTTTGACGGGAAACTCATCTTCAGCGGTATCGCCTGGAACGGCGGCAACGGCCTCTGCTCCTGCGCGTCCACCGGACTCGGATTCTCCATCTTCTGAATAACCTTCAAATCGCTCCTACTGTCGTAAGGCTTGTTGCCGAACATCGCATGGGCGTCCGAGAAGCTCGACGATTTGTACGGCGAATTGCCGCCGAACGTGTAAGGCGGCTGCGCTCGCTGGTAGGGCGATGCGTGCCACTGCTGCGTTGAATGGTGCATCTGCACCGGCTGCACCGGCAACTTATGCTGCGCCTTCTGCTGCTGTTGCTGCTGCTCCAGATACTGCGTGAACGGCAGCTTGGGCGAATGCTGCGGCTGCATGTAATCGGCCGGCGGCGGCAGCAGCGACTTCGACTGCTCTTGCGTCGCGACGCTGGGACTGCTGCTGTACGCCGTCCGCAGAGATTCGTTTACATCCGCGTGACGACCCAAGGGTGGTAACCGTTTGTCCGACGCCGCGTCGATACGCTGCGGCGGCGACGCCGTTACCACCGTCGCGTTACGGTAACTCTCGTCGTTCCTCCGCAAGGCCAGCTGTTTTTCTTCCTCCTCGCGAGCCTTTTTGCTGGTGTACTCGTTCAGTCGGTTCTCAATCTCCTTGTCGAATCGCTGTCGCCACTCGGTCGAAACGCGCGGCGTCTTCGGCGGCTGCGGTGACTCGACGCCTACCGGTCGCCGCTTCCGTGGATACATCGCCGGTGCTGGAGCCGGTGCCGTCACCGCCGCCATCGGCAACTTTGTCTGCGTGCCTGGCCGTGGTTGGTGGTTCGTCTCGGCCGCCAAAATGTGGTGGTTTGTCTCGGTCGCCAAAATGTGGTTCGCGCCGATCACGCTTTGTTCGGCGCCGGGCAGTGGTTGCGCCGGTGGTCGCTGACCTCTGGCTTTCGTCTCCACCGGATGGTGGTAGTAGCGCGAGTACTGCATCGAGCTGATCTGCGCGTTCACTTGCGTGCGGTGTACCTGCTGCTTTTGTTCGTACGTAATCGACACGGTCATCTTTTCGTTGCGGTACTCGGACACCGGATGCCGCGACAGGTCTTCACGCAGCTGGCCGTTTTTGAGCGCGTATGTCGACGGCATCTCCGGATAGCCGACGGTACCCGCGGCAGTTGGTAACGTACTAGCGGCCGACGACGAGTAATGCGTTTGGCGACTTGGCGTACCGTTGAACGCGGCGGTGGCGGTGGGAGCGGCACTACCGCCGGAATAGCTTCGGCTACTGGGTAAGGCGACTGAAGAGTAGGGTAACTGTGGCAGGTGGGGATGACGTCCTTCCGGTCGCGGCGGCTGGTGCCCGCTTGGGTGGAAATGCTGGCCGAAAGCGGCGGCTGCCGCTGCTGCAGCGGCCGCCGCAGCGTTTTCGGCGTCGTCGTGCGCTGTCGAGTCAGCCGACTGGCGGATCGTTTTGACCGACAGGTCGAGCGGCGAATCGCGCTTCGAGACGGCAGGCGGCGCTGCCGACGGTGGCGGCGCTTCTATGGCGGCTGTTTCTATGCGCCGGTAGTTGTAGTACTGCACGTCCGCTGGTTCGCGCTGCGACAATTTTTCAACGGAGGTTGCCCGCACGGCATGGTAACTGGCCTGTAAACAAAACGTAGAGGCGATTATTAGCCAGGATAAACGTAAGATGGCAATGGCGGATCAAGTGGAGTAATAAGGGTGACCGTTCACTCTGAAAATTAAAGGGTTCACGTGAAAAACAACCTGAGTCAGTTCTGAAATTTCGACTTTGTAGAAGTATCCACAGCCACTATGCTCCAACATAATAGCGCATTTGAACAAGGCATCATCTGCCGGCAAACTCACGCTCACAGTTTTACCTGATTGAAGAGAACTTACTGCGCTCTCTTTCTCTTTTCATTTGCTCTCACCCGAGCCTTGGAACCGCCCCTTCGAGCATTAGCTCAGGGACATCGGGGAGCCGCTTAGGGCTGCCTCAGCCCTCTTCTCTTCTCGCCGGGAATCCGCCAAGATCAACTGCGCTATTGTCAGCAAAGTTACTAGAGTTGTTTTTCACATGAACCCCTCAATTTAATTTCACATGTAAACAGAAAAGAGTTGCAACAAAGTTTCTAAATTAGGTAGTCTTTTAATCGAAACAAGATGATTTCTGTATCGGAAACTGAATAAGCCTAAAAAAAGTTCAAAATTAGTTTTCACAGTGTGAACAAGGAGTTCCATCACGATCTTAATAGGTCTTGCCCAATCTGAATGAGTTTTGTAAAATTTTGAATGAGACTAAAACGTCTGAACGAGTTTTGACAGATTCTGCATACGAAGTTCAAGAATCAGAACAAGCCTGCATACGTTCTATCCTGTCAAAGTCCAAATGAGTCTTGGAACAATCAACAAGACCTAACGAATGCACCGCGACGACGTATGAATGAGTTTGATAAGGGTTTGACACACCTCATTGAGTCCTAGATGAGTCTGCATGCGTCATAACTTAGTTCTCAATCGATCCGAATGTGTTCACCGGGTTTTAAGACGTCTGAGTAAGTTTTTGAGTTTGAAAGGATACTAATGAATTAAATAGGTGCTAGACTTCCATTGAATCCTAACGACATCTGATAAACTCCGGTCAAGTTTTCAAATATTCACAGAATCCAAATCTGTCTTAACCCAGTCAGAAAGTTTTAATACCGTCTTAATGAATCTGATGAGTCTTAAAAAATAGCAGAAATTAATCCCAATGAGTCTTGATTACGTTACATTAATAGGAAGACCGATTACGTACGAAAAGATTTTGAATGAGGATGAAGAGCCTTCACGTGATCTAAATGAATCTGAACGATTGTTGAAAATCTGATGGAGACTGAGCAAATCACAACTGAGCCTGAATGAGTATAAACGGGTACTAACAGAATCTGATTAGTCCATATTAGTTCAGAAGAGATGTTAACCCAAAGTAATTAACGGGTCCGAATAGATCTGATGAATCTGAACCAACTCTAAATCATTTAGGCATTGACAGAAGCAAAATGGCACTGAAGAGTTTGAACAAAAATCTTAGATAAATAGTAACAAAACTAGATATTCTTAACACAGTCTAAACCAACTTCAACGACTCTCATCAGAGACCTGACTGAGTTTGAATGCGTTTTAAAGGAGTATCATGAGTCTCGACGGGTGCTAAGAAAAACTTAATGAAATTACGGCGGCGTCTAGATACAACCAAATCAAAATCATGAATCAGACACAAATTGTCGTATCAACTTGATTCTATAATGTTTATAGCTAACATAGGCCAACTTCGAACATCGGTATGATCTTAGATAGTAACCAGTTATCGACATTATCTCCTTAAATTAATCACATCACGCCCCTGACTCACTAGATGACTCACATACTCTCAACTTTTACCGTTTAACTTCAGTAAATCAGAGCAAATACATAACAGAACAGATTTTCTCATTTAGGCTCAAGATTTAGGTTAACTTGTTCAGGACAACAAATCGAACCCCAAATATTAATTTTTACTAACATTCGTCTTTACAAATATGAAAATACGGTTTTGATTCTGGGTTAGAAATGCCCATGAGAGGAAACAGGGAGCTCCCTATGGAAATTTTTGAAAATAAGTTAAAAATTAATAATTGGAGGGGCTAAATCGAACTTTGGACAAGATATGCCCCCCCCCGCCGATCTTACAATCAGCTTATGGAAATACATTTCAAAGGCGACATGAAAACAATGAGGATAGTCGAAGTTACAGATACATATCCACGTATGGATTTTTCAATGTAGCAAAAGATGAAACGAAAATGAAAGAATAATAAATTATTCATTAAACATACATATAGGAATATAAGACGAGTTAGACCGTTCAGAATGTATCATTAATTTCTGTCTTATCGTATTCACGAAATTCGACCTCGACCGCCTCATTAACAGACTGCGCAGTGTTTCACGAGTCTACTTTTTCTTCAGCTAATTTTCATAATATTTAAGATAGTTTCTCAAAACCCCATCGTGTTTCTGTATACTTCCTGAAGCAGAAATTGAGTTGTACAACATTCAAACTGGGTTCCAGTTTCGTTATCAACTTCAAATATTAAGTATATGGAGAAATCATTAAGCAATTTTTGAGAAAAAATAAAAATAAAAATTTTTGTACATGTAGTTTACCCCAAAACATATTTGTAAACTCCGTATTCATCTGATTCTGTCTTTTTTTTTTTTTTTCAATAATTACCGCAACTGACTTCAACCAATTCCAATAAATTCCACCGCTTATGCACTCGCAATACTGAGAAAAAAATCATTCCATCGATGTTGAACATACTGTTTTTTAAAAGCAAATCTTTGCGCCTCCAAAACTAAAAACAGCAAACCATATCTACCTGTTGACAAGATGAGTTGTTTACCGGCCCAATTGAAGGGGAATCATGCACACTGAAGCACCTCAAATAATAAATGATTTCTTTACTTGTACAATACATGAGACCTTAGTAATGATACTTCAATGTACAATCAAATTTTCAAGGTACCTCCAAAAACACATGAGACATGAATGAATTGGAAAAGTTGCATCGCAGCTGTGAAGCTAAAGTAATTATACTATAAAATCAATTTTCTCATATTTCAATTTTTTTTTCAGCATAAACGAGCACTTGGTTTTTTTCAGTCAAAGGAATGCTCCAGAGCGATAGCGTGATGCCGATGTGAAGAAGGAGGGTTAAAGGCCGGAGGACACAAAACTAGCTTGCATTTCATAAGGACCTAAAAAATTTGTAGACATCCGCCAACTTGTTCTAGCCTTCTTCGACGCTTCGAGGCTTTCGGTTGCGTTCCTCTCTCTCTCTCTCTCTCTCAAAAAGAGAGGAAGATGAATTTTCAACTTCAGCACTTAGTTTGAACGTATTTTTCCATCAATTCTTACTACTACACATATTTTTTGGAAGAAAGACGGGAGGAAGAGACGTGGTTCTTAGAAATATCAAAAATTCGTCGACAGTACTACATCAAAAGACTCGTCCATAACTTCTAAGAACTCATCATGACTGATCGAAACCCTTTTCAAGGCTTCATAATGACTCACCTTGCAGAAAGATTAAACTTGGTCCTAAGACACGTCACGATTCTCTCGACACTTGTTCATTTGGGTTTCTATATTTTGCGCAGGTCCTTCAGGACTGCATGAAAATGAGGGGCCATAAAATTCAGAAAGTTCCTGGAAAATTTCAGCTCGGTCGGATGATGGAAGTAGGTGCCAGAACTTCCTCTTCCTCTCATGGGAAATAACTAGTGGCATGCGGTGATTTTTCCTAGGAGGTAAGCGATGAGCGTAGAGGTGAAGTACAAATCAGAATAAAAGTATGAAACATGCTACTACAAAACAGCATTGATGAAATTATTCAAATTGTCGTATCCCCCTGTGTAAGGTCATCCCATATGCATAATTATCATTTTCTGTGACGAATAATACCCGCAGACACAGAGACGTACCACCGAAGAGTTTTTTCTGGGGGGGGAGGGGCAAAAATTGTGAATGTCCCAACTGACCCAACTCAAAATTACCAAACATCATAACAAAACAAAACCTATTGGCTGGTTGGATTTTCCCAACTCCGTGTGATTGAAACTGTAAATTTTCCCAACTGCTGAGTGAAAAATCCTTACGGGGAGGCGGGGAGAGTGCCCCCTATCGGTACGTCCCTGAATAGACATGACCAACAAAACAGTTTTCCACCATCTTCACAACCATGTTTTCATACTGCGATACGTGGCGATGTCTAGTAAAACTCAAACCACCTCTCTTTTGCTCAGTTTTTAAAAATGGTAATTCTCGTTTAGGCTCCCCACCATTAATAATTTCTAATTGTTCATTAAGAGTAAGTTGCGAAAACGGTTTTTCGATAAGATCTCGAGTAGGTACGCATTTTGTGGGCAAAAAAACACGGAGCATTCAAACATAACGCGTTGACTAGTAGAAGAACATATTTTTCATCACGTTTCACTTTCAAACTCGACGTTTGTATGTAGCCGAGCCGAGCCAAGCCTAACTCAAAGCGCTTTCAGAACGCAACCAAACGCACAATTTGGTTGCGTTGAACATGCTAGTGTGTTTTTGGGTTGGTAATCAACCCGGAGGCGGAGCGTAAAAGCAGCGTTAGATCCGACGCACACCTTGCTGGCCTATACAAATACAGTCGAACCTCTGTAAGTGGAATCTCTGGGGACCAAAACTTTTCTTCCACTTATCTGGTTTTTCACTTACATAAGTTCCACTTAGATAGAGGGTAAAAAAAAAAGTTCACTAATCCAGGCTTATTCGGAAAAAAAGTTTCACTTACAAAAAATGTACTCTATGTACAAATAAATTCAATTGCGGGCCAATATTATTTCTTTCACTTACCGATGTTAGACACAGCCTACACTCCATTTGTAGAGGAAAATCGTATTCTATTTCCTTCAAAAAATATTCCACTTATATAGGTTTTCTCTTCCACATACAGAGTTAAATTTACAAGCACTTAGATAGGCCAAGTCATGGGGACAGCACTTTTGTGACACTCATCCAGGTTTTCCACTTATACGGGTGCCACTTACAAAGGTTCGATTGTATATATGTACAAGGATAGTCCAACGCCGAACAGTAAAGTTGAAGTTGATATTGTACATGAAAACTTATTTTTCGGGAATTTTCAGGGTAAGCGGCGTTTACCTTGCTTGCCTGGAATGCACGCCACTAGAAATAACTTAGTTTTGATTTTTCAACTTTCCTCTCTCTCAATTTTCTTTTCTTTGCCTGTGATAACATTACACATATTCGGACATGTTTTTATTGTTTTTTTTTGTTTTTTTTTAATTTTTGATACGGGGATTGAATATACAAAATTTTTCGATTCCACAGTCCAGGTTGATTGGTCCTGGAAGAAGCTCCAAAATAAGGAGAGAAGACGGCGGCCAAACATGAAATTCGGGCTCGACTTAGATTTCTATGTTTTCACGTTTACTTGTCCAATGGTGCCACCAAAATGGGATTAAGGCCAAATAATAATGGTTTTCCGAAATTGAAGTTAATCGATGAATATTTCTAAATTTAATACCTCGAAAAGTTGATTATCATTAGGGGTTGACCCTCTAACGGCCCCTGAGGAGTCGGGTTCCAAAATCACTTGCAGAGCACCGAGTTCATTGTCCTATAACACCTACAAATAGAACACCATCCCGAAAAATGATGAATATTTGGCCTCGACCAACTTGGTGACATCACAAGGGTAACACTAACCTCAGAATCGAATTCAGTGACACTGAAAACCTACAAACCGAGTCGTACAATTTTCATTATTTAACCTTAACCCCTTCTGGTTGGCGACCATGATAACCTGGAAATCAACGCCAGTCTCGAATTTCATTTGTCAGTCTTTCCTCCCTCTTATTTTGGAGCTATCTCCAGGAGCCATAAATCCAGATCGTTAGGTCCAACGATTTTATAACTAAAGTACCTATAATCAAACCCATATCCAAAACTTGTGTACGAATATTTTCAAGGTCATTAAAGGCTATAAAACAGTATGTAGTTAGCAATGTTAACATGATTTTTCCACAAAAAGGGGAAGCTCATGGCACGTGTCCCCCCAATTTTTTGACACTCATTCAGTCCCGAAGACTTTGAGAAATGTCGCACAATAAAGGATACCCATTACTCATACAAAATAAATAAGGTAGAGGTGCTCAATATGGACCACTTCCCTAATGAGGACTACCCTTAAATCTCAAAAGCTATTAGCGTCAGCTGGCGGAAAAAAATTGAGGTAGTTTGTGATGATGAAATAACAGATATCTGTGGTCAGGAAGACAAATAGAAGCGAGATAGAGAAGAATGAAATTGCAGAAATGAAAAATTTTTGCTTAATTCCCCGAAACCTCATCGAAAGCGTACTCGGATGAAGTTTTTTGCAAGGTACTATAAATCAAAAAGAAAGAGAAGACGGGTACTTTCACGTCACACATTGAACGAAACTCAATCGTTTACGAAACTTGAAGTAAGTTGAAATAAATATTTTTTATCAAAGTGTCTTAATATGGACCACCTATAGAATTCCTCACATGATCCAGACAGAACTGTGATATACAAAATGACGAATTACAAGAATTTTTGTGAACCGAACTTACGGTTTGGTTATTTTGGAGTGAATTCCTAAGAGTACGCTATTTACAGATGTCATCACGAAAGATGTGGAAGTGTGACGCTATGGAATCAACGGAAGAAAACCAATCTTACATGGTTTTGAAGAGAACTTGTAGAATACTGCCTCGACATAGACAAGATATGTTCATGTGGAGTTCACTTTGTTGAGGATACACACGGTGAAGGCTGGATATAGAGTATTAAATGTTGGGCTTGGAGCCATGAGCGAATGCAGCAGCAAGAAGAACTATATCTGTTTTTCATATTTAAATACTTAACACATGAAAATGTATACCTAATTCTGACAACACAATACATTCCCCCCACCCTTTTTGTTTTAATCTTCAAAGGTGATCAATATTAAGAACCCAACAACTGTAAAATAAAAATCGACAACTTTGTTTTTTTAGCTAGGAAAAATACGAATTTCTGTGTATCGTTCTTCAAATTTGGGATTATGGTAGTAAATTCTTCTGAGTTTCCTTTGCTACTATTTCAGGATCAATCCCACTGCTACTGCTCATTGTATAGCGGAAAAATAAAATATGGTCCATATTAAGCCCCTAAACTTTACGACTTCTTGGGACTAGGTTAAGACTTATCAAGGTTCGTTATAAATCAATCGAAACTAGCCAGAACTCATTAGAACTCCGTAAAAACTATTCAACACCACTTTGAGACTCGTTAACGCTCAATACCATTACCTATATAAAATAGATCCCTACAGTTACTAATGTTGATGAATGAACCAATGAAGAAATAGGTACATTCTATTAAGACTTCTTAAAACTCGTTAAGACACTTAGAACATGATGAATTCTATTTGTATTCGAGTGCCATGTCGATTCGTCGTCGTTCACTCCAACCATCACGAATGCACCATCAAAATTACGTTGCTCGAAAAACTTCGAAACCGGAACCGCAACAAAATCGACAAGCTACTCTTTCCACTTTCCTTTCGTTATGCATCCAACGAAAAAGAAAAAAATACGCCAGAAAGACACAGAGAAGTTGGAAAAGAGAATTTGAACCAAAAAAATAAATAAATAAAACTGAAAGGAACCAGTTTCACGTATTAATTCGGGCGGCCATACAGCTAAGTTATTCGTTTTGTATACACGTAGTACAGACGATGAGATCGCAAGACCTACAAAACCGACCTACATTCGCAAGGCACAGATACCCATAAGAATACACTCATACCCATAAGAATACCTACACTGAACCACACACTGCACCACGCTATGCCAGTCCGACGTTAATGCAACCGGATTTGCTCCTCCGGTTTGACCGCGCGCTCGATAAAATCGCAAATTCCATAGGATAATAAAAATTTTTGAGTATTCGGTACTTCAATTTAGCATCAGAATTTCGACTCCAGGCTAATCGGACACCGTGGCTGAGGGCGGCCAATGTACTATTAGGAACCTGTTGTCGGTTCTTTGCACACGGGCACTCGGCCACAGGCGTATAATCAGTACTATTCAACTATACTAATACTTTCGGCGAGAATTTCTAGCTGATAGTAGAAACAACGTGCACACTGCATCCACCTCCCCCTAATGAGGTACAAGTAAAATTTCTTTTAGATTCTTAGATTCTTTAAACGAAGATTTTCTCTTCAATTTGTGTGAGTCCGCGGAGGACCAACGGGAGAGCCTGACACGTCCGAACACCGCCCCACCACTATTTAGTTTATTTATTTGCTTATTTATATAGACTAATACCACGTTCCCCTATTTTGTACGAGTATGTGCCACCTTGACGTAGTGATGGGGCTTAAAGAAAAACTAAAGGAACATATGAGAAGGAAAACACCGACAGATAAACCCGGATGAAAGTATGAGGAAACCACATCAGTATTCTTCCCTGGAGATGCGTCTCCACCACCACAATTGTGGCAGTGCAGGTAATAAGGTCCCACTTTGTCTATCCTAGTGTTTGAGATACGGCAATTTTTGTGAAGCAAGTCAAAACTGCAGTGGCGTGCATTCCAGGCAAGCAAGAAGAGCGCCGCTTACCCTAAAAATTCCTAAGAAAATAAGTTTTCATACACAATATCAACTTCAACTTGTAACAAATAAAAGAGACTGAAACACTGGGCAAAACAGCGACTGTGCTGACGCTTACGCTTCAGTATAATAATAAATTCATAGGAGATATGTGGCGCCGTCTTGCTTGGCATTTGGCAATCCTTGTACATGTATATTTGTATAGCCCAGCAAGGTGTGCGTCAGATCTAACGACTCCTTTTCCATACTGCATGTCACATTGCACAACTTATGCTCCGCCTCCATGTTAATATTACCAACACAAAAACACACTAGCATGTTCAACGCGACAAAACCTGCGCGTTTGGTTGCGTTTTGGACCGGCTAGGCTTAGCTACATACAAACGTCAAAGTTGACAGTGAAACGTGATTATGTTCGTCTACGAGTCCACGTGTTATGTTTGAATTGCTCCGTTTTTTTGTTTTTTTTTTTACCCACAAAATGCGTATTTGTAATCTTATTGAAAACCCGAAAAGACTGCACTTTGTAAATGAAATTTATTATAAAAATGCTGACAAAATGAGACCTCGCGGAACTCTCTAGCTTTATTTGTCTCAGAGATTTCTAATTTGTCATTTTTCGTTTTCCCCTATTTTAAAATTCCATCTCAAAATCAAGTTCTTGGAAATGTCAAATTCAAATACCCATATCTCGGCAAATTTTGGAGCTAGAGAGCTCCGCGAGGTCTCATTTTGTCAGGAATTTTATCTAATATTTATGCCGGTACTCAGAACTCCATATAGACAAAGTGGAACCTTATTCCCTGCACTGCCACAATCATGATGGCAAATCACTAAGTAAATAATAATTCCCGACGTAAGTCTCCCATTCGGATATCCAGACGGAGACTATCTGGTGAGAAACTATCAGAATAGCGAAAAGGGACATGGAATGTAAGGACACTGAATGATGCAGGCAAATTAGAAAATTTAAGAGATGAACAGCTTAAAATTAGATATAATAGGAATTAGTGAAGTGAGATGGCCAGAAGAAAATAATTTTTTGACGGGCGAGTATAGAGTAATTAATACAGCAGTGAAAAGAGGGCAAGGAAGCTTAGATACATATTATAAATAAGACTGTAGGAAACAGAGTGTAAACTTATTTCAGCAAAACCAGTATCTTTAGCAATAGTCCAAGTTTATAAGCCAACGAGAAGTTATAGAGATGAAGAAGTAGAAAAAAATGTATCAAGCAAAATTGATGAAGTACTAAGCAAGGTAACAGGAAAATGAAATTTAATTATAACGGGAGATAGGAACGCCAGAGTAGGAGGAAGAAAAAAACAAGGGGTACGCAGACAGCAAAATGAACATCAGGAGCGAGGCTTATAGAATTTTGTGAAAATATAAATTAGTTGTTGGAAAAACAGTTTAAAAACTACAAATATGAAGGAAAAGAATACACTTGGAAACGCCCAGAAGTTGGAAGAATATTATGATGTTATAAAAAAGTCAAATACTGGATTGTAAGATATACCCAGGAGCTGATGTAGATAGTGACCACATTAACAGTAATGAAATGTAGGATTATATCTGAAACAGGGTGGCCAGTTTTTCCCCAAAAAAATTCCCTGACTTTTCCAGATTTTTTTCAGATTTTTCCACTCCATTTTCCAACTTTTTCATAAACAAGCAAATTATTTTTTTTTTAAATGTTCAATTGGGTTTGACAGAGAAAATTGTAAAATGCTTTCACATCACAAAATTTTCTTCAAAATTCTTTGAATTTTTCGATTTTGTTTCAAAATTTTCTGACTTTTCCCGGTTTTTCAGAAACTAGTCACCCTGTGAAAAGATGAATAAGAATAACGTAAAAACAAAATGGAATGAATAAAAATTAAAAAAAAAAAAAAAAAAATGAAAGACCCTTGTAAATTATAGGAAAGACATGATTATTGAAGGGGAGTGGATACAAAAGCAATAAATCTGACAGCAAGGAAGAAAATAAGTATTTAAATAAGAGGAAGGAGAAAACCATGCATAAAATGTGATACTAAAGTTAATGGAAGAAGGAAGAAAGTACAAACAAGACAACGATAGAGAAAGTAAAGACAAATATGAGACTTTAAGAAATCAAATGAAGAGAGAATGTAAGAAGGCTAAAGAAAAATGGATTTATAAAAATTGTGAGGAAACTGAGGGGCAAATGAAAGCAGAAAGACCTGATCAGGAATGTAATAAAGTAAAAAGATACTTTTGAGTAAGAAGAAAGAGAACAAATAATATAACGGATGAAAAGGAAAAATTATTACACTGTAAAAAAGATCAGAGAGTCATGTTGAAAACTGTACAAGAATGAAACAGGTGTAAGTAAATGTATGGGACGAGGAGATAATGTGGAGGAAGAAGAAACAGGAGATCCTATTTTGAGATCGGAATTCGATAAAGCTCTGAAAGAAATGAAAATAGGTAAAGCAGAGAGAGTTGATGAAATTGCTAGTGAGTTATTGAAAAATGTAGAACTCTTACAAAATTTATATGAATTTGCAGAATGTATGAGGAAGGAGAAATCCCAATAAATTTCGAGGAAATCAGGTTTTTATGATCCCTAAAAAGGCAGGAGCAAGCAAATGTGAGAAGATGATTGTACTATAAGTTTATGTTTGAGTATTTTATTAGATAAAAAACTGAAAAAAGGTCTGGGTAAGTTACGTATGTAACATTTGTAGATTTAGAAAAAGCTTTTGATACTGTTGAATGAACAAAAATGTTTCAAATAGTGAAAGAAATAGGAGTGAAATATAAATAAGGAATAGAGGATGAAGTGGGAGAAGCTAAAATTCAAAAAGGAGTGAGATAAGGTTGCTGTTTGTCACCAGTACTGTTTAACCTATTTAAATAGTGAATGTAACTGAAGAAATGAATGAAAGGAAATCAAGTGTGATAATACACGAGGAGACAGTTAGAATGTTAATGTTCACAGATGACATTCCAATAGTGGAAAGAAGTAAACAAGAACTAAAGAAAACATTAAAAAAGGTGGATGAAGAATTGAAAATAAAATATAAAATAAGGATGCATCAAAATAAAACAAAAGTGATGGTGGTCAGTGGATAGGAACAAAATCCAATAAATATGGAAAGAGGAGATGAAAAAAGAAAAGACGTAAAGAAATTCAAATGTTTAGGTAGTCTGAAAACGCGAGATGGAAGAAGTGAAATAGAAAAAATAGTAGAATGGAACAAGCTGAGAGCCCTTTTTTCAGAAAGGAGACATATTCAGGGCAAATATAGATTTGGAAGTAAAACTGAGATTTCTTCAATATATTTAAATTATAACACTGTATGGATGTGAGACCTAGACAATAGGAACACAAGAAAGAAAAACGATAGAAGCCTTCGAAATGTGGTGTTATTGGAGAATGCTGGAATCAAATAGACAGAAAATATCAGGAATGAGAATGTATGAAGGTGAATAGGAAGGAAAAGAGAAACTTGGAATATAATTGTAAACAGAAGAGTTGCCATGATAAGTCATAATATAAGATATCCAGGGATATCATTATTACTGCTAGAGTGAATGGTCGGGGAAAAGAACTGGAAAGAAGAGCAAAGAACGAGCTATGGAGAGCAAATGTGACCTGGAATCATGAAATGTGCCTCAGGTGTCAAAAAATCATTTTTCTCTTTCTTGACAATTCTTATAGAAAAAATAACGCTCTTTCGCATGAAACAAAATGGCAGCTTCCTATCTTCATTAGTTTTTCCACAAATTACATTTAAAAATTACATCACAAGTTTAAAAACATCCGTTTACATGGCGTTGTGTGAAAAGGGCCAATAGGAATGACAGAGAACAAGAATTCGAAACGCGGTTGTCACTGGTCATAGCAACGCGTAAACGCACCACCACAGATGTACACGCTATGTACATCTGTGCGCACTGCTACCACCAACCCATCTTTAAGGTGCGTCCACATTAGGATGATCAGCCTATTCATCCTGGATGATCAGCCCAAGATGAATGTAGTGTAGACGTGCGGATGATCAGCCAAAATGAAGCTGAAAGACTGATTATCCACGATGAATAGGCTGATCATCCTAATGTGGACGCACCTTTACACTCGTTTATCTTGAAACCCTGTTTTCGCACAAGAGGCGCATTTCATGATTCCGGGTCACATACAACGGAGGATACAAAGTGTAAATCCTTTTCAAAAATAAAAAAGATTAGAGCAGGAGAGAAAAAAGTGGAAACACACGACCTACTAGTCGAGAGACTAATGAGTCTAACAACTATATTATGTACGTATTGATCCTCCAAATTCCCTTCTACCCCCAAGCCCGATCGCAGTCAACGCGGGGGGATGACTACATCGCCCCCAAAAGCCAAGAAAAATTTACTATTTCAGGATCAAAAAATCAAAAATAAAATCGAAATTTTGTACTACAATTATTACAGAGGTTAGAGTAGTGAGGATCATCTACATGTATTTGAAAAAGACATCGAACAAATAATGAATTCGATATTATCATTTTCTCGGAAGTAAGGAAGCAAGGAGAAGTTTTGATAAGGAGGAACAGCGACTAATTTTATTACAGTGAATCAAAAGGATATAGAAGGTGGGTTTTAACATTAAGAAGGAAATCAACATACCACTTTTCATTTCTGAGGAAAGTGAGAGAGAAGGGAATATATAGAATAATTAGACTCTGGAAATGCCGATCGTTTCAAAATCAAAGACTCCCCAAAAATCACGATTTTCCGATAGATTTTACAGGAGAGGGGAAGGGTGTCGAAACTTGAAGGAGGAGGTGATTCCATTGGTGACAAAACCATGGACACCTCCCCTCTTGAATTCTCCAGGCAGGTTTTTAATTCGTCCGCCCAAGACTAAAACTAAACACGTTTCATTCACACTAGATTAAGGCTCTGCAAACACACAAGGACTAAGTGAAGAGTGCTCAGCTTCAAATACAAAGTATTTTTAGACTGCGACTAAAATCATTTTAGGCTCAGTTACTGTTCATTTGAACTCTTATCAAGACTGCGATATAGAGAGCTAGAAAGCTGCTAGCTCCTACAGCCTCAATTTCGGCTCTAGATTTCATAATAAATGCGGGTTCTTAGTACAAAGAAACTCACGTATCACGTGACTTGTGCATCGAGTGACTTTTTTGTTTTACAAAAAAAACCTCCCTTTCCTCCTTACGCAACTCCAAAAATCATACGAATATAAGTTATTTTGTCTGACTTATCACTATATTAGGCGAATGGCGGATGGAGATGCAAATCTTTCTACTCTTACCGCCAATTAAGAAAAGCTGGCTTCGACAGCGCATACCCCACGTAGAATTGAAGGCTGCTTTTTCGAAACGCATTTAGTAGAAAAACCGAGAAAGCGAGAAAAACGTAAAAAAGAAAATCGTGTGCTGCATGGCTTGAGGCTGTTTCCGTTGTGTCGCATCGGGTATGGTTGATTTTGCTTTATTCTCTGACGTGGCATGTTGACTTGTTCACGCAGCCTTCCGCCACCAGATTCCGCTGCTAATTCATTTTTGCCCAAAATTGACCCAGTGCGTTTCGGAAAAGCAGCGTTCAATTCAACTTCCCCGTGAGCCAGTATTCCACTCCCTCCATTCGGCAATCCACTCGATCAGGACACAGCCATCTAAAGAGTATATCAAACCGGTGACAAACTCGCAGCATCCCCTCACGTTAGAACCTCTAGACCGCTATCAGCGAACACAGACCCCCAAAAAATCTAAAAAGTAACGCGTAATTTTTGGGCAACGCTGCTTAATGAAGTGAAAAAAATGAATGAAAACAACCCAAAAAAGAAAAGTTGAAAAAAGTAACGACGCAAACTTAAACGGTTATATAGCCACCGAACGCGGCGTATCTCTTTACCTGCTGTTGATAACCAACCCCGACCCGCTGCTCAAGCAACTGTGGTCCACGGACGGGGTAGTTTTGATGGTTGACCGTCGGCTGCTCGGCGGGACGCTGTTGGAGCTGGTGGTGTGTCGACGGCGCGGAAGAGTGCGAACCCGGAATGACAGACGGTATTCTAGACGCAGTTGCCGACGCCGACTGCGGCGGCAGAGGAGCCGGCTGCGGCGGCGGGCGATTGTTGTAGAAGCGCGACTCCTCCGTCTGAGCGGCGGGCTGCTTGTACACGTTGGTCGAGGAAGACGACGAAGACGACGAGGAAGTCGAGGACGACGACGACGACGAGGACGTCATCAGCGAAGCCATTTTGATTTTCGACTTCTTACCCTGCAGATGGTTAACGTTTGGCTGGCAGACGATCGAATCCATGCTGTACATGCCCTGGCTGCAGCTGTCTTTCAATCTGAAAAACACCAAAAAAATCAAAAATTATTACGACACGCTGTTCTTGCGTACGAGAAAAAGCTCTTCCGAGTATAACGGGTTCGATGACCACGTGTATATCTGGCCAGTTTGATCGCCACCGAATCAGCTGAGAGCGCGAGAGGTTCTACAAAACTTACGCTCTCTCGCTTAGTGTTCTTTAATAAGTCTCTATTGCTGCGCGTATCCGTGTCCGCAACAGGGACCGATGGGATGGGATGGGTGTACCGGATCAGCAGCGTAACCGGGAGTGGGGTGAATCGATGGGGTCTTGACCCCCTGGGCGATTTTGTCAAATAGTCGCTTTTCTAACTTTAGTACCAACACTTCTTTCTCATTGGTCAAAACCAGACTCCCTCGAACACTAAACTGGCGACCACTGTAGGGGGTACCCCCACCCCACCCCGCCCCAATAATTAGGCAGTCGGTAAATTTAGAAACTGTTCATTTGAATTTTTCATTTTTTATGAATGTCTGTTTGTTTTTTTGTTGTTTTTTTTTTCAATTAAAAAATATTTCGATTATGAAATCAGTAAATTTATAATTTTTTAAAAATTTTGTCAGCGAATTTTTAGTTAAAAAAAAATATTTGTCGGCAAATGTTTCTACTCCACCTTCCCAATCTAGGAGTCAAATTTCGTTTCGAAAATGGAGTACCCTGGACTCCTGTCAGAGACTAGTCAGTCAAAAGCCGAAGGTTTCAAGCTGAGTATCGAACGTTATCTGAAAGGTTAAAACAAAGCTGAAATATGGAAGACATTTCGAAAATCTGAAAGTCGGTAGCAAACATTTAATTTCGAATTTCAATGACTATTCTGTTTTTGCTAGATTCTCTGTCTGACCTAGAGCCTGAAATTTGAGAAAGTTGAACATTATATTAAATTCTAAAAGTTGAAAGCAAAAGACTTATTTTCCAGTGTCACAAGCTGAATCTGATAGCAATTGTTCTATTGTTCAATTTACGGGTTTTGGTCCTCGTGAACACAGGAGGGAAATCTAGCCTGAAACAAAAGTCAAAACTCCATGTGTTTTTCCCATAAGAACGAAAGGGTGCTTGTGGCACGGATTCCTCTAATCCAATTAACATGAAACTTTGTAGTTTTGCTTCTATGGAGGCGAATCAGAGGAAATTCAGAAAAAAATATCACCAAAAGTAAATAACGACCATCTTAAGGTGTAAAGGAAAGTTGTGTGTTCCTCTCAAGTATTTCTAACATCCTTCTAGCTTACCCTCCCAGATTAGGGTATGCTCATGTGCGCAAAGGTAAGTGCTTGGGGAATGGAAAATTGAATATGAATAAACTGGGATTTATTTTACGTATATATTTGGGGGCGGTAAAAAAAATCAGCACATAGCGGCCAGCCAGGTAAATCCCGGCCTTGTTAGTGAATAAAAACACTGACCGTTAATTTTTATACAAACTGTAAAATGATAATCCCCACACCCATTTTTATCCCAAAGTGCCATCGACGCGACGTGGGACAAACTGTGGTCTTCAAAAGGCAAGTAAAGATGCTGAATTGAGGAATGCATTCACTCATTTTCCTCTTCTTTTTTTTTTCTTTTTCGCAAAGAATGAAGATGAGCCCATTCTGAATAGGAAAAAAATGAAAGTTTTTTTTTTTTCTTAATCCGGCATCTCTGACGGCAAGGTCTCGTTTCTTTTTCGGTAAAAAAAAATCCCTCCCATTAAGCAAGACTAGAGCTAAACTTGAAATTTTATGGAAAGATCATTCAAATAGGAGTTTTTGGGTTGTTGATTTCGAAAATTTCAACACAAGATTCTTCTTTAAACCCTGAATTGACTTTCAGAGTACTGTTTTCTTGGAAAATTGAGTAACGAATCAAAATACAATCGAAAGCTTCATGAGCTTTCTTATTAAACTGCGATTAGGGCCCCAAAATTCAAAATTGATTTTTAGGAAATCGAATAAAGTATTAGAATTTTCTGGGTTGCTGAATTCGAACATTTCTTCAGATTCCCCTTGGATTCCCGATTTAGGCTTCAAAAGCCAAAACTGGTCTCCAGAAGTGATTAAAATTGACTTCCCGGTAACCGAATCAAATATCGTGATGGGGATGCGGAGAAGAGAGGTCACCTAATTTGGAAATTCCATCAACGTGATAGATTTTCGATATTGACTCTCGAGTAGGCCCCAAACACCAAAATGAGAATCGAAATTGAACGAACTTGATTTATTCTTTCAACATTTTCATAACTATCAAATTACCAAAATTCAAACTGGAGGAAAAATTTCAAAATTATCCAAGTATGAGTTATTATAAGGGGAACATTCAAGTCTTTAAAAACCAAAAACTAAGAAACTGAATCAAAACTAGGAATTGCAATAGTCGCTGTTTCAATAGATTACTAGGGTTTTCAATGTCAATTAATTTTTGTCGATCATTGGACTTCAAATGTTGGCTCGTAAAGATGCAAGCTTAAAAAGTTTTTTCTTCAACATTACACGCAAAAATTGCCATTTAACCCAAGAATGATGAAGTCTAGTCATAGGCCCAAGGGTCATTAGTAAATTTGTAACAGCTCCCCCCCCCCACCTCAAACAAGAAAATAGAAATAACACAACTTTCACTTCGATGGTTCAATCATTTTATATAAAATCATATGCCGCTTTTGAAAACTCGACATTTGACGATTTAACCCTTTCTCACGAGATTAGGATGTTTGTAATGATGAAAATGGATCAGCGATCTTTAGTATTTTCAAAAGCAGTCTGTTAATTTGAATTAAAGATCGTGAGAACTCTTCACTTCAACAGTCCACTCGATTTGTAAAAACTAATTAGTGCTTGTCCATTTCGATCTATGGTGTCCTTTAATCTTCAATTAGATTCAAAATTTAGCGTATGTTCGAATTCAACTACGCTTGAGGACAGTCATTAATGTCGACAGTCTCTCCACTTTGGGATCCCATTCTGAGTTCTGGAGTCCAGGGACGTACCGGAGTGTTTTTCTTGAGAGAGAGGGGAGGGTGTAAAATTGTGAAAGTCCCAACTGACTCAACTCAAAATTCCCAAGTATTAAAGCAAAAGAAAAAAAACCTTTTGACCTGTTGGATTTTTCCAACTGACTCAACTCAAAATTTCCAAGTATCAAAGCGAAAAAAAAAACAAAAAAAAACTTTCAACTTGTTGGATTTTTTTAACTCGCCTAACTGAAATGGTAAATTTTTCCGTTGCCCCCTGTCTAGACAGGATATTGTGAATACGGCAATGGAATTCTTTAGTAAACTGTATGGAAAAGAAACAGAAGAATGGGTATATGCTGCCCAAAACAGAACAAGAGCGGGGGATTTACCGTATGTGCAGACTGTGCACTTGCGCAGGGCGCCAAATTTTGAAAAGAAAAAAGAAAAAGAAAAAAGAAAAAGAAAAAAAAACGTACCTAATATAATCGAGACACAGCAGAATAGCGCTTGCTGCGACTGGGAATGGATTTTCAGATTTGAGTACAAGTCAGGGGTTCTGTAATTTACCACAGAGCGTTGAAAGCTCGCTTTTCACAGTTTAGGCCGAGGGAGGCAAGAAAAATTTTGCACACAGCGGAAGCCTACCTAAACCCGGCACTGCTTAAATGACCATTAGGCACCCTGTGAGCCCATTTCCTTCCTGAATTCGTCCTACCAACGTATTAGCAGGCTACCTTTATGCCTTTTCTCGTCGTACGGCACCCAAGCCTCTACTGTTGTCCACCTCCCTCCTTGTCTCAAAATAAGATCCGCATACTTCCATTTTGATTTTCTGATTACCTTCTCCATTTGCTTTTGTTGCTCTTCTTATGCCTAAAGTACTTCTTCCCACTGCTTTTTGAGTGGTTTATAATTTTCTTATATTAGCTTTTGTTAAAATCTACGTTTGGGCGCCATACACGAGCACTGACAGAGTGCAACTTTCCCATATTTTACTCCTCTTCATTGTCACCTCCTCATCTAGCTCAACTGTAGGCGCGGACCCACAAACGTAGTAAATAAATAGACAAATAATGCTGGTCTCGAGAAATTGGAAGCACACAAGAAGAAGAAAAATCGATTTCATTCGAGCACGACCATCGCTTCGGCAGTGCTGGCAACAGTAGGTCGGGAGTCTGTTTACGATAACACCGTCATGCGTTCATTGGCCTTCCAATGAAAAAGTTCATGAACGCAGGTACGACGATTTGCTCGTATAACTGCCAGTATTAATAATCTTTTCAACCGTAATACGCCTACACAACCACAACAACCGAGTCGACTCACAACAGCGGAAGCTTCGTAATAAAAGCACATATTCCATGACATGTGACGACTGCAAACAGGAACATGAGTGATTCAGCAATCAGCAAGAACCTGTCAGAGCCATTTTCTTGGAATAGGTAACAAGAGGGGGTGAATTTTCCAATAACACAATAGCTCACGTTTACTAGCCACGGGAACTTTTCATACATAATTTTTCCTACAGCAGCAGAATTCCAGTTGGCCAGCCAAAAAAGGCGTTTCTTCGACTTTGCTAACAGTCAATAAAGATGCGGAAAAGAAGAAGAGTTTCAACACTCGCTTCTCTAAGAGCAAAATAATGCAACGCAAAGTTGATGTTTCTATTGATTACCGTCTACCTCTCCTCAAAAACATTCCAAAGATGAGAAGAATGCCTCCATCTTTCAAAAAATGGAAAATCTCACTATTCGGTTAACTCAAGAAGCCTATCACCTTTCGGTTTACATTCTAGTTCAGTTTGATCCCATCTCTCCAGGAGCTTCGAAGGCAGTATGTGTGTCAGTGTGTATACCATCGATCGAACTGAAGATCGGGGAAATAGCGGAGGAATACATACGGTTCGAAGAAGAGAGCGAAGACGAAACGGGATGCACTTCGGGTCAAACTGGACATCCAGTAGTCCACGCTTCGTAAGTGGAAGGACGCACTCGCCCAGTCGACCAAGGGCGAGTGGATCCGAGCACTGATACGCGACCTTGATCAGCGGGCTGGCAGGTCCCATAGACTGAACTTCCACCTGGCCCAAGTCCTGAGCGGCCACGGGTGCTTTCACACTTACTTACATTGGATGGCGATAGCGCCGAACTCCGCGTGAACTCACTGTGGCCGAAGGGCGGAAAATAACCCCTGGCATACCCTATTTGAGTGTGAAGCTTCCAAGCAGGAAAGGCGCTGGACGGTAACAGCGAAGGATCCCGGCAACAACAGCGACGACGACGACGGCGTGATCGGCCGTCTCGCGCTGGACACCTTGGTTTCGAAAATGCTGAAGAAAGCGGACGGAATCGGGTGTCGGCCTTTGTCTCGACCATCATGCAGAAGAAGATGCAGACAGAGTGGTCGAGGCAGAGGGCCGAAGAACAAAACTCAGCCCGCACTTGATACAACGACTCTGTACCATCCTAGAGTTGCTGCAGCTACTGCGGACCTTCGTAAGGCTCACCCCGTCGTCACCGCCACACGTACGAGGACGAGTAAGTGAGGGGCGACGGAAGGAAGCACGTTCGGCTGTACTGTACCCGAAGCGTTGCCTCAGCCAGTAGGGTGTCCCATAGTGGCCCTGGCAGGGCAGCGCTAATCCGAAGCAGAGAGACGAAATGGAGGCCCGGGTTAGCCTCGAGACATTTCTTTGGTCACTAATGCGATACTCGAAAAGGTAGTTTCCGGGGCCAGAGGAGTGCGGTGTCTGGCGGGGAGCCAATTTGGCATACGCGCGCGTGCACTGCTATACGCTCCACCAATTATTAATCCCTCCAGGAGATTCCAAGATATTTATGCAACGTTGAACTAAAATTCGGAATGAATTTAAAGCGACCAACAATATCATGTTATTCGATCTTCTCCACTATAGGTTTTCTATCCCACATCTAGGTGCTTCAGTTTTCGAAACACAGCAAAAATGAAATCCAACACAAATACAGTGATCCAGAAAATTCAATGGAGGCGCCCATATTGGGATTTGGGATTTTGTACGAGAGGGGGAGGAGGAGAGACAACGGTTACGCGTGTTTGTACGGCCAAAAATTGACATTTTTGAACTGTAAGAACTAGAGAAGTCACTGTACGGCTAAGTGGTAACGTGCCCGCATTGAAATCCTTGCGTCTTGGATTGAAGTTACCAATGCCGAAAATCTGGTGCTCTTTGAATACCCCCACCAACATCCTAAAGACCACAGCAACTACAGTATCAATTGAGATGGAAACACAGCGCGTCCTGTAATCCCCGCCAGTTCATACGAACAAGGCATTATAATCGCAGGGCGTGTTACCACCAGATCAGAAAGATTGATACCATGCGTGTGCACGTCGCGGATAGATTACTCAACGTTGTGAAACACGTGGGTGGTAAGCGAACTGCGGCTGCACACTCTTCGGCACAGAGAAGGAAACACAACAAAACTGCGGGGAAAGCAATGGCAAACTACCCCAACTACTATGCCCAGGAAAGTCGCGTATCAGAAACCGCGACCGCCAATGTCAGACATTAGATATGGCGCCTGAAGAAGAAAGAAGAAGTGAGTCACCTACAATGGGAATATTGTACCATTCCTTAGAAGATGTCCATCAAACATGAAACCTAGAAATCAGATTTCAACTCTTGAAAATTCCAAAATATTTTGACGGAGGGGCAACGGGTCACAAAAACAATGCGCCCCATGACTACAGTACTACACTAGTGATTTTCATTTTTCCTACGGCTACTTAGTATGATAGCCCATAAGTTATACGGTAATATTTATTATTGCAGGTACTCCACCGAAAATCAAATACAGGACTTTCTTCATCTTTGTATTTTGAAGACTTTTTGGTTTCGCATGACTGGAGCTGTTTACTCATATTTCACAAGAATGCCCCATTTTTGAACTCACCGAGAACATTCTACAAAATATGGGGAACTTATGGGGGAATAAGAACCGTTTCAGCTAAGTGGGACATTCGGGCGCTCGATGAACCAGTAGCCATCCTGGGTCCCAGTAGCGTAAATAGAAAATTCTCCCGAAGAGAGGGGAGGGGGCAATTACAGACTTTTTTTCGCTTACAATTATGAGAAGTTGGAAGATTTTACCCAAATTTTTACCAACACAAAATCTCGAGTTTAAAATGCTAGTTGACAAGCTCTATCTGTAGGTTGGGCAGGGAAAGGAATTTATCCATTGCACCTCCTTTACTCCACTGCTGGGTACCATTCAAATTTATTTGTTTGAGTTTCATCCGAGACAGGAAGTATTTACAGGGTACTTCACAAATCAGTCCAATGTTTTGAATGCTGGATTGGTTGGACACGGGACAAAAAAAAAGAGTTCAGGTAACAAAGTTCACTCGTACTATTTTCTCGCCGAGTGAGTTTATTTTTTTCTCCTCCAGAAGAGGACTCAAACGTACCGAACATTTTCGAAATTTTAAATGGTAAGTGGAGGGACTTATAGTGAGACAGCTTCAAATTTGGACACGCTCGGATACGAGAGGATTCACATAAGGGTGAAAGGGAGCCATATCCTCGAAGCGCTCGGCTGGAAGAAAACGCCAAGAAAAATTAGGGGAACATGAAAGAAAAGGGAAGATCTGATAATCCGACTAAACATATTATCGCGGGGGGGGGGGGGGGGGGGTTCCAAAGATCGGACCAGATCTGACTCCGTGTTTTTCGTTACTTAGGTTATGTCGGATCTTTTTGAGTCAATTTGCTCCTATTTACACATTTTTGTTATTTTTGGTTGTTACTGGTCACTTTTGGTTCCGAATGTTTCTGTCTTTCGTGGCCTCAATTTGGGTATTAAAATAATATTTGGCCGTGTTTGGTCACATCCGGTTGGATTTCCTCATTTCTAGCAGTTTTTAGTTTTCGACCATGTTTGGTTCCAGTTATTTCTCGTTAATTTTGGCCGAATCAAGTCAAATTTAGTCCAAGTGTGTATAATTTTTGATTGAGAGAGGAGTCACACTGCCAAATTTTATTGGATTTTCTCGTTGTCAGTCGACGTAGGTCGTTCTTGGTCACCTTCATCATGTTCAGCTTAAATTGATTACCATTGCTTTTCATCAAATTTTGATTACACTTCATGAGTTTCAAAATGATGTGGTCGCTCGTGTCTGTCCCCCCTCCTTAGTTATTTGTGGTCGAATTCCGGGGGATGTACTTATTTTTGGTGAATTTTGATCGTTTCTGTACGCTCTCGTTCTTCTATATTTCTGGTCGAATATTGTTATACATGGTCGGAGTTGATAGTTTTCTCTGTCGTTTCAATCACTTTCAGTTAAAATTTCGGTGGATTTGTTTACTTCTGGTCAATTTTGGTGGAAACTGTAACTGGTTCTCCTTGGTTCGTTTCGGCCACTTTTGGTCATTTCTGCTTGTGTTCGGCCTTCTGGTCTTTTTTGATCGGTCTGGCATGGATTTGATTCATTTTTCGTCAATTTTAATTACACTAGGTCGTCTTTCATTTCAACTGGTTTCATAATTTCGAGTAAAGTTCGGTTTTATTTTCGTACTTTTTGGTCCATTTTCGCCAGGTAACATTGATCTTAACGATTTTCTTCTTGGACAGTTTCTGGTCGGAGGGTTTTCGGTATGTTGGATCCAGTTTGGTCAATTTTGGTCAAATTCGGGCATTTTTAGGCTGCTTCTGGTCGTTTTATAGTTCACGTTCGTCGAGAATTGAATTTGGTCGAATTTGGACATTTTTGGACTACTTCTGGTCATTTTATAGTTTCTGTTTATTCGGAATTAATTTTAGTCTCAATGGCCCCGTTTTGGTCGTGTCCTTCATCTTTGAACATATTCGGTCAAAACAGATACACCTATAAGCAGAGTTGGAAAGCTAGTTGAAAACTAAGCTGGAGAATTTTGACGGTAAAAAGTTACAAGGTAAAAATTTAAAAATATTTTTCGATGAGAAGCGGAAAGCTGGAAGTTTTATTTATTCACCTTTTCCTTTCTTTTTTTCGTCCTTTCCCTATCTAATTCCCTTTTTTCTTTGTCTACGTCCTGAGGGGACATCAAGTTCTATTCTCAACAAACTAATAAACAATGCCTCATAATTTTTTTTTTTTTGAAAAATCAAAAGTGGAACGTTTTAGGCCAAAAGTTGAAACATTTTGATACTGTAAAGCCAAAAGTCGAAAGGTGAAGAAAATATATCAGTGTAAAGTAAAAAGCCAAAAGTTTTCTATGTTAAAATTGAAAGCTTAAGTCGAAAGTGAAAGCTTCATCCTACGGCTTTCCACCTCTGCTTATAAGGCTAAAAAAGGCACAACCACGGGACGCTCAGCAAGAAGAGGCATCCCTAAAAGAAATGAAGTAAATCAAGAAAAAAATAAAGTAGTCCAGCTTTGATATAAAATCAAATTTTTTCGAGATGAGAGGAGGGGGAACGCGTTTCATTTCGAATCGGCTCTGCTCGGACACGGATTTCAGAACTTCAAGCTCATGTAGGCGCACACGTCCTAGTATCGGAATTAGATGAAATTTTCGGGGATGTTTCAACATAAGCAGATATTATTCAAAGAAATACGGAGATAAACCACGAAAGTGGCACCGTATTAACCCCCTCCCCCAGCACTAAAACCCAGAACGACAGAGGATATCCATACCTGGTGATCGAAGGAGCCGTATAATGGTGCTGTAGCGTGAACGCGGACATCGACGCCGTCGACAAGGCTTTTGGATTCGCGGCTCTTCCGGACGAGTTCTCGTTCAATTGGTGGTACGTCGCAGCAGAGGTCACCGCCGGCGAATAATTCCGCGGGTATGCGACGCTATTGGGAGGCGCGACAGAGGAAGCCACTGCCACCGCCATTGTGTTGGGATTACTGCCCGGCCTCGAGTAGCCGGCCGGCGTCGGCGTCGTCGGGTGGTACACGGAGACGGGCACATTCTGCGGCGTGACCGCGGCCGACGACAAAGACGACGGCGACGATGAACACCAAGATCGCTGTTGCTGTTGCTGCTGCTGCTGTTGCTGAGACGATGGCGGTAGTGGAAAACCCTGTTGCTGGTACGGCGGAAATGAATTCGCGATGGTCGACGTAGCGGTTGCCGTGGCGGCGGTGGACGAGACCGGCGGGCTGCCGTAGCCGACGGACGCGCCCGGCGCTAGTTCGCCGGTCGTCGGACTGCTCGAGGGTATGCCCTGGAAATACTGGCGAGTGTTCTGCAGCACGGTGTTGACATCCATCTTCGAGCGTCTGTAAGCAGATGCGGAAAATCCAGCGAATGAATAAGGTACGAGTACAACTTGTGAATCAGAGAGGGTTAGCGCTGTTACAGGGCAATGCCCCCCCCCCCATCTGGCCGATATGAGAGCTGCGAGTGTGGGACACTTGCTCGGCTTTACGCGCCTCGCTTTGTATCTGTTAGTTAGTACGTTGGTGGTTTGGCACGAGGTCTGGTTGGCCGAGTGGATAGCGCGTTGGTCTCAGAATCCAGAGGTCCCGGGTTCGAGCCCACGTAGCAACTTGCCAGAATTTTCGACCTAGGCCGGATTTTCGGCCACAAGGGAAGAGGGCTAAGACGGCCCTAACAGCCTCCCCGACGTCTCAGAAGTAATGCTCAAAAAGGCGGATTGCAGGACTCTGGTGGAGAGCAAATTAGAAAAAGAATTAGCACGTTGGTCTGGTGTCGGTCTAACCTGGCTGCGCGCGTTCTAGTGAGTGAGTGAGTGAGTAACTGAATCAGAACAGGCCAGAAGACGCTGACTCGTTCTCCAGAATTCCATAGTATTCCGTTATGGAACAGTCTGATAACCCACCTACCCTTGAAAAGTTCACGCCCAATAAAAAGGCTCCAAGAATAGATGGAATCGCCGCCAAGTTACCAAAGTATGATGGCCCACTCTCAGAAGAAGTAGTACTACAGCTTATCTTGAAAATCTGGGACAGTAGGACAGTTCCAAAAGACTTCAGAACAGCTAACATTGTAAAGATACACAAAAATGAAGGCGATGTACATGACTGTAGGAATTATCATGATATCTCATTATTAGTTACTGCTGGAGAACTGACAGCCCGTCTTTCTTAGATTGCTGACCGTTCAACTCCACTATCTCAAGCTAGCTTTCAACAGAATAGAGGGACTGCTGATATGATCGTAATTGCGCCAGTTAATGGAAAACGCTCACGAGTAGAATGTAGACCACTTTATTGCATTTGCAGACTGGGAAAAAGCATCTGATACTGTAGACAAAAACACCTTATGGAGTGTGCTGAAGAAGTTTAAGCTTCTCTCAAAATATGTTGCAGGTGATTCAGAATCTACCTGCTGATAACACTTGGTCAAGGTCCCAGACCCCTTTTTCTAACATGTGAAGGTAACAAGGCTGCGTATTAGCCCCCACACTATTCATAATATCATTCACAAATGCAGTGCTGCATCTGGCTGACACAAAACTAACAGCCAGAAGTGTGTCTATCAGATTGAGGAGTATGGAGATGTATTTAATTCACGACAATTAAAGGCAACCTCTAAATGTAATAGAACATATATCGTGGACTTAGAGCTTCAGTACGCTGATAACTGTGCACTAGTTGCAACCTCCCGAGAACAACTTCAGGGAACAATTACGTGCTTCAACGATACCTACACTGCACTCGAGGTGTAAGTAAATTCTAGCAAGATCAAGATCCCGATGCTGTTAGAAAAACAGAACCAGAATTTGCAGTTCGCCAAGACTACTTGGAAAATGTATCCTCCTTCTGATACTTTGGAAACACTGTAACAAAGTAGCTAAACATGAACGTTGAAATACAAAGAATCCAGGCCGCATTAGACGCCACCTGCAAACTGAGGCAAAAAGTCATCCGCAATCATGACATATCCATCTCAACCAAGACTGTTGTGTACAGAGCTGCTGTTATCCCAACTCTCCTCCTTGTCAGTAAAACGTGGATTCTACACCGGGAAAAAAATTAAGCAGCTAGAGAAGACCCACCAGTGGCTACTCAGAAGGAGTGGGGCTGTTTCGTTTCGAATAAAGAAGTTCTGAGGCGGGTCAAACTCCAGCCAATGGACCGATATCCAGCCGACTTCACCGTTGAAAATCAGTGTCGCCATGGTCCGACTTTTCTTTCCCGCATTACTGTTTACGGGTGTTTACATCTACTTGCAGATTTTAGTGTCTCAAGGGTAGCTCTTCATGGCTAAATGATGGTATATGACGTCACTGGATATAGGTCCATTAAGGTTATCATCGAAAGAAATCAGCTCAGATGGTTTGGACACGTTTACCATACGGATGATAAAGAGCGCCTTAAGGCTGCTCTCTTTGGAAAACTAGCTCAAGGAAAAAGGAGCTCAGACGGATAAAAGAAAAGGTACAAGGATCAAATAAAGGCGCTGCTCAAGAAAGCAAATCCAAACATCTAACTGGCAACTTATAGTAAATGAGTGAAAAGCCTGGAGAAAGGGGATTAATGAAGGAAATAAATATCACATTGCTCAACGCCAGTCAAACACAGAACCGACTATACATGAATTTGTTACACGTGGAAGGAAGATCACATCTAAGATTGGACTAATCACATATTTCAAGAGACACATGCGTTGAGAATTCAGATAATCTACAGTCGAAATTGACTGGCTAGAAGAAGAAGAAGAACTGAGCGCGTGAGGGAGTGAAAGTATAAGTTAGTTTGTCTGTCTGTCTGTTTCTCTGTCAATCAGTCGGTTGGTACGCCTGGGTGCCAACTGGTTGGTTCGACAGACTCACTAGATATCGGCTATCTATCTGCCTGCCTGTCCATCGGACTCAGATTTCGCATTTCCTACTGCAGCGAAAAAGGCGAAAGACACGTTTTAGTATATACAAGGTATCCCACAAAAACAAATCATTTCAACAATAGATAGCACTCCTCAGATCCACGCGAGGTAGAACTCTTCCTTTTCCAATACTGTCACTCTACTCTCATGTCAGACCCGTGAACTTGGCAGACAACCTAAATCAAAAATTGACTGCGGACTGCTGATGCCTTTCCGCTTCTTAGTACATGACGCACGTGCAGGCGGGGCTCACTCTCAGACCTAAATCTTCGGTACATATTGCTTAAGCGCTAAACGAATAATAGACCAATTTTGTGATGACGTCACACAGTGTGTTACTACTCTTGGTTACAGTTAGAAGAAGTACCCGTCTTTTTTCGCGCGAACGTATTGACTCCCATAAGAAAAACACACGGAACAAAGATCATTATGTTACTACCTGAGAATAAAAAAATGTGTTAGAAGTTGGAAATTTATTAGCAAATGCTAAGAGCCTTCTGGATTAAAAATACATACACTTGCTTTCTGACAAATTTTTTATTCTCAGTTTAAGTAGCACAATGATCTTTGCTCCGTGTGTTTTTCTTACGGGTGTCAATACATTCGCACGAAAAAAGACGGGTACTTTTGCTAACAGTAAAGCTAGATGCACATTACACTGACGTTTTCGTGTTAACACGACATATGACGAAAACAAAAACATCTAGTTCAACTGGACCGTTCACACTACACTGATGTGTCGTCAGATGACGCATTATGACGACACATCAGTGTAGTGTGAACAGTCCAATTCAACTAGATCATTTTGTTTTCGTCATGTGTCGTGTTAACACATTGTATGACGCGGTAACACAAAATATCGGCGTAAAGCTGGCTGCATTGGACTGTTCACACTACACTGATGTGTCGTCATAATGCATCATCTGACGACACATCAGTGTAGTATGAACGGTCCAACTGAACTAAATGATTTTGTTTTCGTCATATGTCGTGTTAACACGAAAACGTCAGTGTAATGTGCATCTAGCTTAATGTGCATCCAGCTTAACTCTCTGATGTGACGTTACACAAAACTGGTCTATGCAGGTGCTATGAAATGAGCATCGAGTACATTTTCTTCTTTTCTTCTTCTTCTCTTCAGCCGCCATACCCGATACTGGACGTTGGCAGTCGCAGTTTCTAACGCGCGACTTTCCTGGGCAGGTTAGTTGGGGTAGTTTGCCGTTGCTTTCCCCACAGTTTTATGACGTAGTTGCGTTAGCGTTTTCCTTCTCTGTGCCGACTAGTGCACAGCCGCAGTTCACTTACTACTCACGTGTTTCACAATGTTGAGTAAGCTGTCCACAACGTGCACACGCACAGTACCAATCTTTCAGATCTGGTGGTAACACGCTCTGCGATTGTAATGTCTCAGTCGTGTTACAAGACATGCTATGTTTCCACCTCGATTGATACTGTAGTCGCTGTGTTCGCTAGGATAACAGCGGGGGTATTCGAATATCATTAGCTTTCCAGGGTTGGTGGGACTCGAACCGAGGCACAAGGACTCCACTTGGCCACACAGCGAATCGCGCTATAACGGATAATTATGACTGTGTGCGCGCGATAATGACTGCAGTCAGCATGCTTGTGAATGTCTTCATATTTTCCAGTTTCACTTCCTTGATGTGACTTTCAATTTTGAAACGAACGTTTTCAGCTTCGTCTTTTGTCGTTGATTTTCTCGGCTTCAAATGCTACACTCATCATTTCACCGCGGTACTTTCTATACCATTTTTTCTTGATTTTTTCCCTTCTTTGTAGAATGTATATAACGGATACTCGATATCGCTTCCGTTTTGGCTTCGTTTACTCAATTTCGGCGGCCATTATTATTTTCCTCGCGGGCTTCAGCGTTACGAGCATTAACTGCTTCACGCTGCCGGCGCTAGAACTGTTACGCCGATTATTCTCATAACAGTAAACGCATATTTTTTATTTTTTTCAGTTAATAAGATAAGATACGATACGGTTCTCTCGTTTCCAGGGTTCGGTAGAATGTACTCGGGTACGAGCAGAGCATACACAATACCTGCCTGCTTGTTGTCTCGAGTGTAATCTGCCATTTCGTAATGTGTTTGCGAATGAACATACGTCGATCTATATATATACGCCTAAATAGTATAATTTTTTCAGAGGCAAGGTTATTAAATGGTGCAGAGAGTGAGGAATTAGCGGGCTACACACGATTCCGATTCTCCAGATCCGAACTGATGTGTT